>JAQMYJ010000039.1:1857303-1869473 GCA_030014305.1 Clarias laeviceps
CAATGTAGAAAGAAATAAAAATCAGGAACCATCATGGAGTTAGAAAGTGACCCTAAACTTTTGAACGGTAGTGTATGAGGTCCTAACACATGAGGTGCTTCTTATGCCTACCAAAAGTCACTAAAATATGGCCATTCCAAAACCCTCAATTGAATCTGAAAAAGCACTTGGGGGTAAGTTAAATTAATTGACTGAATCCACAATATTATTTAGTGAAATCAAAGCTTTAAGGTTAGTTAGTTAGTTATCTTAACCACGGTATTTGGTCAAACCTGTTAATTATTGAATTCAGATGTTTCAATCTGGCCCCTTATCCTCAGTGAAGGACAATCTTAATGCTTTAGCATACCAAGACATCTTGGACAATACTACACTTTGTGGCAACAGTTTGGGGAAGGGCCTTTTCTATTCCAACATGACTGTGTCCCAGTGCACAAAACAAGGACTATAAAGACATGATGAGTTCAGTGTGGACTGGTCCGGACACAGAGCCCTGACCCCAACCCTATCGAGTACCTTTGGGATGAACTGGAACAGAGATTGTGAACCAGGCCTTCTCGTCCAACATCAGTGCCTGACCCCATAAATGCTCTACAAATAAATGGGCATGAATTCCCACAGAAACACTCCAACATCTTGTGGAGCATCTTCCAAGAAGAAAGGAAGCTGTTATAGGTGCAAACAGGGGAAAACTCCATAGTAAAGTGTATGTATATGGATACAATGTCATTGCAGGTTTCTCCATATAGTGTATCATAAGCCTGCTCATATACTTGGCTAATGTGATGGCCAGGCTAAAATACTGTATGATAGCTAATGTCACTGATTAGCCTGCAACACAGAATGACCTGCTTCCTTCATGGCTTCATGACTGACTTTTGAATTCACACCTCACAGCAAAAACCTAATGGTTCACACATAGCTCAATCAAATTCATACAAGTATGGCAGTCTCTTACATGAATGTGAGAAAAATGAGGCACCAAGACTAGCAAAATATATTATTCATAGTGTTAAAACTTGACACTGGACGAAGAGCTTATTGGGTTATTGGAATTTCATTAAAGTCTGCTGTCCGCTCATGCAGCCTGTTCCGTCATAAGTCTGACAAATCCCCTTGTTTGAGCTCCCAGCAGTCTCATTGTGCCCCCTCAATGATTGTTCTTGCCAAAATGTCTAAATGTTACAAGGTACAAAGCTGCAACAAGGAGCCTCACCAAAATACCACAATTCCTTTTCATCTGTTCATTGAGCTTCTTTGTGCGAATGCTTTCTTCCAAATCCAGAAACTTGTCAATCCTAACATGTCTGGAAAGGTTCGATTTCACACCACAATCCATATGACTTTTTGATTTCCAGGGTCTCTCAATTGCCTGTTACACATCAGCAAGGTCATTAAATCCCAGTGGTGGCCCAAGAATTGCTCAGTGAGCATGAATCCTTGTCAAAGACAAAAGCTGAAGTTTAGCATTCATAGTCAGCCACTCATTCAAAGTCAAGGTATGAATCTTCCCTTTTCCTTCTCTCCATGTGCAACTCTAGTTTCGCCATTATCGTGTTGTCAGATTTAATTTGAATTTTATTTGGTCCATTGTTTGAGTAATAGATTTTTTCCAAATCTCCACCCTTACTAATTGCACTTGTTAATGTTGCTAAAGTGAAATTACAATAACATGCTATTATGATTTCAGTGATGTGAAGCCAAAGGTCATCTGGGTTTCTTTGGCAGAGTATTGACAAATCACAAGTTGACAATGGTATAATGATAGCCTCATCTAATTGGTTAATTGTTAAATGCTGTGTTTGACCAGACACATATTCAGGTTAAAATAGGAAAGAGATGGCAGTCAGCAACAGAAAAACACACTACCAGAATAAAATTGTCATTTATTCTCTGTAGCACTCATCCTGTACTGTACATGGTCGCAGGAATCTGTTTAGCCTCTCCCAGGGGACTTGGGGCAGTAGGTGGGATACACCCTGAGTGTGGTCGCAAGAATTTATTATATATATTTTTTTCAAAATCAAAATTACAACTACAGAATGAAAAATGGGAAGGTTCCCTTGGCCTTTGCGAGAAAACATCACCAAGTATATTCTACATTAACTGAGATTTTCCTTTGCCATAAACACACAGAAGAGAATTACCAATACAGAATTTCATACTTGTGTCTACAAAACTGGTCTGTATAGTCATTTGGTAGTATCATGCTTAATTAAATCATTAAACAACCCTGGAAAATTTGATATGGCCTTGAAACAGGGTGTGAGTGTCCTTACTAAAGAGTAATGACGCTGTACTAGTGGGTCATATTGCACCAACACCTTACTTTGACAATCATGAATGACCTGATTAGATCTGTATGTGCCAGCCTAACCCTAAGTCCAGCCCAAGCTGGTCAAATTTCAGAACTTATCTGTGTGAAGTGGTAATTTTTTTAGAATTTTTCTAATTGTCCTGTAATATAATTTTCATTAGATAACTTGTTCAAGATGTACACACACAGTAGCATTAGAAGCAGTTATGCAAAAACTGTATTTCTTGAAAACAAAGGATGGTCAACCAGCTTTACCAGTTGCTGCGTATTGGCAGCTGCTGCAGAACATTCTTCTGATCACTTTAAATGGATTGTTAACATAACACACATGCAGTGTAGATTATGACATGTGATAATTACTTCTTTTGCGCAATATCTGCTCTAAAATAGTAAGGTACAAAAAAGTCATAAATACTTGTATGTTTCCAATATGTAAGGTGGATCTGAAAAACTGGAACAGGAAAGACGAGTATACAGAGAAAACACCAAGATAGCCACACCTTGTTCATTTACCTGCCATGTTGCTAATTAGACTGTCAGATTGAATCAGACTGGAGTAAGGTGTTGTATGTCCCAGCTCAATCCAGTTGCTGTGACTGTAAAAATCCTTAGAAAGAGACACAAATCAGATTCTGTTTAATCCATAACAACTCAAGTAAATTCAATTGCTGTAAGTACCTTACTGCCGTTCAAGTCAAACCAGGACTTTAGATAGTGCAGAATGATAAACAGTTATGAAAGTAAACAACCTATATAATCTCCTGCTACACTATTGCATGTATGCTTTGTGCTTGTGCTTGGATACCATAAATGTAGAACATTTTCCCAGTCGCCTTAGCCATGTTCGGACTGCCTGCTTCATGTCTGGAGCTCCCAGGAACTCCTTTAACTGTCTACCATGATGGTATCTGAGCACTAATGAAATGCTGAGATACAGTAAATGCCTTTATTGTAGCAGGGGAATATATAAAGGTAAAAATGAAGGGAGTTTTTACTCTCATAACTGTACGAATAAAAAGTCTCGGTTTGACTTGAACGGCCCTTGTATTTGTATAGTGGTTTAAATAATTGTCACAAAGGGTGAAATGCTCTGAGATGATGCGAGAAAGAAACATTTGAGAGGAGCCAGATTCGCAAGGGAACCCAAGCTTATCTATATTTTCTTTTATAACTGTATAGTATAGTGTTGTTAATTGTGTTAACAATAACTTGAGACTGAGAATTTCTTCTGAATTTCTTATAGTTTTAACCATTGTTAAACATTAAACAAGGACATCTCCTTACAGTAAATACGACAGCAATTCAGTGTAACATTTTTTCTTAAGTACTTAAGTACTATATTGCAGTCTTAGTCAATAACAGTTTTACAACAATATGGTGCCATACCTGCAAAGTGTGGAAGACTTTACCAAGTGCCTCTCTGGCAACTTGATAGTTCTCCTGTGAGACATACGTTATAACAGTAGAAATTCCTTTTAGAATAAGATCCTGTCCGGACAAGAACTCCTCGTTGTTAAAATGGTAACTTGCAGTAAAGGGATATTGAACATCAACCAAGGCATTGTATGTGTTTATCTCATTAATGCTTCTTTGAAAATCTTTGGTTGCACTAGATGAGTAACAAGCTTCTGCTACTGATTCCACTGTCAGTGGGTTTGCCTATAGTTAAAAAAAAAAAAAAGGCACACATCGTCTACTATAAGAGCACATTTACAAAATCAGAAATAACCTTATACTTCAAAATATATGCCAGTTTTATTTACCGCAACTTTTCCCATTGATTTGCAGACATCAGCTGTTGTCTGTAAAATTGCATTAAGAGTTATGTTCTGATGTGTCTGGGCATTTGGCAACAAAGCCATAAAAGCCAGAGTGTGACTTATGAGGAATATTGTCAAATGTAGACAGATGAGGATCTTGGTCGGCCGATTAGTGGTTATCATTGTCAGAACTGTAAAGAAAATATAAGAAAAATCTTTAACTTAAACATTCTCCAGTACACACATAATATGTTTGTGCTTTCTATATATTTCTGTTACTTAGTTGTTTACCATAATAAAACATTAAACTGTTTTTACCCTTCGTGAAATTAAGCAATTATCATATTTAATTTTTTTAAAGACATACCTCAAAGCTCTGTTCCTCAGATGACTGCAGTGTGTGTGCTTTGTAGTTGTCAAACCGTCATGTGCTTGTGGTTTAGGCAGTGCAGTAATTATGAGTAAGAAAAGTTTGAATGCCACTCCCATAAGGAAACGTGAAATGCATTACAGTGTGATAAAATCTGTTCGTTTAACAAACAAATTATTTGAACATATTATATATATATATATATATATATATATATATACACAGACTTTACTTTATTAGATATACAGTCGTCTTTCAAAGGCTTCAGCACTTGCTCTGTTCCACACCAGATTCTTAGGTCTCTTTATTAAGATGTACATGAGGGGATTGGCGATGGAACTCAAGGAGTCAAGGGATATTTTTATCGTTTTGGCAGACCAGCACTGTGAGCACGTCAAGATTAGGATGCTGATGAAAGGCACCTTTACATGCAGATTTTCTCCCACCTCCTTCACCATACTGTACCACTGCAGCCCAGCTGAGAGCTTTAGTCAGCAGGCAGAGGAACTGTGCAATTTTGTGTTGCTTTGAAACATCTTGTCTAGAGTAGTACAGGGACATCTGTAACAGATGTGAACGTACTAAAATTGGTTGTAAGAAGAGATAGCAAGATTGGCATCCAGCTTGACCAAACACTTTTCATGTTCTTTTATCAACTGCCCATGGGTGAATTCATCTGTCATGTCAGGGAGCTGAAGATGGATGCAAGTGAAGGTTAGCTTTTAATCCAAATTAATTACAAATCATGAGATAATGTTGTCAGCAGGAACAGGCAATGCAAAAACAAGTCAGGTAAACGTACGCAGTGTATCACTTCACAAAAAGGGAGGGCGTATAGTATATGATCAGGAACACATTCAAGTGCATTGTTAGAATTCTGGTGAGTGTGAACATGCCGGTGGAATGAGGTTTGTGGCGGAATCTTTAAAGGCTCCATGGTGTTCTGGGAGTGGAAGTGAGCTTTTGGGTGGACTCTAGCAACAATTTCATATTTATTAACAGTATCATTTATTTTATGGAAAAAATGCAAATAGCATTTAGATATTATCCTATGATGGCATGCTGTACAAGGCAACAATCTCTATATTATGTTCTAATCTAGCAAATGACGTTATGACTTTCATTTCTAATGAAAGAAGAACTTATAAAATGGAAAATATGTCTTTAGTGATGAAACAGGAAAAACAGGTAAACACACCATGAAGTTAGGTAATGAATCATAAGGAATGAGATAAAGTACTATGAAAACGTCTTGAGACACCCATTATTTCTTCATATTTCCCTTTGAAAGCTCTAGACTTTTTTTATAATGTATTTTATTAACTCATTTTATTATAATTTTGGTGGGTTTCCTCTGGATACTTCAGTTTCCTCCCACAGTCCAAAATTGCCCGTAGTGTGTGTGTGTGTGAGTGTATGTGTGTGTGCCCTGCGATGGATTGGCACCTTGTCCAGGATGTACCCTGCCTCGTGCCCTAAGCCTCCAGGTCCCCGCGACCCTGAATACAGGATAAAGCGGTATAGACAATGAGTGAGAGAGTGAGTGAGTATTATCTTTTTTTTTTTTATGTAGTCTTGATGAATAATCCTTCAAGCCCGAATTCTTATGAATGATTTTGGGCAAGTTTCTATCTTTCATTTTCAGTCTTTCAAGTTTATTTATTTTTTTATCTTTCAAGTTTCAGCGGAATGTTTTTATTTGTTAAGCGACACAGTGACCTATGAATCATTCAAGTATTGAAAAAAACATCTAATCTAAGCCAAAAATCTAAGAAACCTGTGCAGAGGATTATGCAGATGATGACAGATGATATCAATTATGTTATTGTTATGTTAATCATCAGGTCGATGATTAACATAACATTCCATAAACATAAAAACTTTTGTTCCATATATTTATATGAATCTACATCATTGAATTAAATTTAATATGAAAATATGAAGAATTTTTTTTGCAGTGTATATGTATTATTTCTATACATCTACTGTACAGTACATGAATCAGGTCCAATTAAACGTAACACATACAGTAAACAACTTTTTATATAAAACACGAGGGGAATATTGGGCAACCCACACAGTTTTTAAATGGTAATTTTATTTGATGAAAAAACATTTATGCAACACCAGTGTCACTATAAAGCACCAAATAATTGGCTTCCTAATTGTAATAACTGGTTTTGTCACCTTTAGCAGCAACAACTGCAAGTAGATACATGCAGTGGACTTGCTTTTGTGCTTTAGATCACAGACTGATGACCTGACGTTCTGTGTTAGGACTCATGGTTAAGAATTCATTGTTCAGCCATAAAATTGAAGTTACCTAGGCCCTGAATTAGGAGATTTTTTTTCCAAACCATCGAACTATGTTATACTATGTGTTTTTACTGTTGTTATGATGTATTATTAGTTCCTCATTTCTGTTCTTAAAATCACTATAGACTGTGTAACAAAAGACCAGAATGGTATATTTTACTCAGGGGTCTAAGATAAAACATTTAAAGTTTAATTTCAATATCTCTTTAGATTCTCTTATTTAGATAATCCAAAATAACTTGGATTAATTAAGATTTGCCAATTTCCTCATTGAACCACATGCCACTGGTATTCTTTTACATTTTTGCACATATTGCATTAGATGTGGAAATATGAAACACAGTTGGTATTTGGAATTAAGTAGTTTTTAATACATCAAACAATAAATTGATAGTGACATCACAAATTGAGACTATATAAATCATAATGGCACTTGAATATGGACATAATATAAGTCTTCGCTCATTTCAACCTTTTACAGTCAAATGTTTCAAGTTAAATCAGGATGTAATCATAAGTTCTGTTGGTACTCACATACATACACAGGATAAGTATTACACTCACTTCTGTGTAATTCTTAGTCATTTAACACATCCTGAAATATATATAAAAAAGAAAGAGTCTGCATACCTACCCACTTATCAAAATGAAATCTTACATTCTCTTTACATAGCACCACAATAATTGGTGTGTTAAACTGGGAACACTGGTGTGCTACAAATATACATACTTTTTTCACATAAATGTTTGAACAAGCCAGCTCTCCTACATCTATGTCTATTGCAAACACACCTGTCACGCATTCAAAACAATGTTTTACAGATTATACTGTACTTAACGCAATTAATCTTCAGTAAATGTGAAAAACAAAACAAAACTCTCAATCCTGACCAAGATCACGTTCTTAGTACAGGTCAAAATCCCGCTGACTTATCCTTATTGCTGCCTAATATAACACTGAGGTTTTACCTATAGTTTAGTACAAAAAGACTGCCATTTTTGTTTTTACTTTGAAATGTTAACACTTTTACAGTGGCATTTTTTTCCCCCCTTGAAATTATGTTTCTGTTAATGTAATATTTCTCTTTTGGGCTTGTTATGTCATACAGCCTGGTTATCAAGATAAAAGGCACCAGGATGTATGAAACTATTGCCACATCAACACTATGAGCAATTACTGTTGAACAAGCCGAGTGATAAGATTGGATAAGTCTGGGAGTGTATACTGGAAAGCAAAGTCATTGTTGAAGAAAGTAAGATCCAAGAATTTATTTCTTTTCTGCTGTTTCTTCATTCTGAATCTAACATGTCCTCTTCTCTCAGTTAAATGGTCATGGGGTGAAGGCACACGCATGACAGGCAGGTCAAACCATACTGTATAAACAACCAAAGAAGGCCTTGTTGCTGATTTCTAAACCTCAGAACTGTCCCCACTGTATCTTGTGCCTGGAGTCTCTCCACTGTTGCTGCCACTCCCATAGGCAGAGCAAGAAGATGTAGCGTAGGGTGGAAACTTTTTCTCCTTCCTCTTATGCCTTAATAGGAGAGCCACCAAAATGATTATTAGACACACTAGGAGAATTAGTCCAGCCACTCCTAACAGTGTGGGCATGCCAGAAGGAAGACTGAAGTCGATGCCAGGTTCTTTACCCAAGCTCCCCTCCACCAAGGGGCGCTCTATGTAAGTTTCGCGACCCACCGGCTGCCACTGGCTCACTCTGAGCCGGTCAGAGCGGTCCAGGGCAATGTGCTGGATATTAGTGCCACGGTTGTTTTCCACACCAATGTCCAAGGCCTCTGGGTCTGGCACAGCCCGGCGGTTGCGGTTCATTGCACCAGAATTTGGAAGGACAGATGAAATGCCATGGTGGTACTCCAGGCTTCTCCTACCACGGATGGCATTCTCTCTAGAGCGGACAGCATATATAGTATGGATGAACCACTCCCGACCAGCAGCAACCTAAAATATAGAAAATGTATTGTTTCATGTGCATTTTTCCTGTAATATGGCACTCAGAAAAGTCATTGTATTACATATATGAGTAAATGATATACAGTACTAAGGACGAAACAACACATCATGACCTGAGTGGCAATAAGTATGGCTATATTGGATTTGAAGACATAGTTGGTCCAAGCAAGTTTCTCACCTGGAAAAGGGGGGATGAGGACAATGTAAACCCATCTGATCCAGCCTGGCGGGCAAGAAGAAGGCCTTCTGAAGTATCTCGTGCCAGTGTTGCATCAAACCGCACATCTCCAAATGAGCTAGCTTGGGTCTCAGGCTGAGCTTTGTCCTAAAGGACACACACACACACACACACACACACACACACACTCAGGTACAATTGATCAAGAGAATTTCCCAGCAAGCTGATTAAACCATAATAGATGTTTGATTATGCTTGCCATAAAATCAATCACACATTACTGAGCTGATTCCATAAAGGACAAATATATAGAGCTAAGATAAAAGAAATGACATACCAGAATCTTGAATCTGTAAAGCAGTGAGGGAGCATCCGCAAGGCACCCGTATTCTTTATTGGTAGGATTATATTTTGGCACATAGCCATCTGTTCCTGTACAAAGGAAAACCTTCTCTATGCTACAGGAGAATGAATCTCCCAAGTTCTGCACTGGGTCCACCATTACACGTCCAAAGATCGTGGAACCTACAGTATAGGAACAACCAAGAGTATTTGCATGATGCAAGGTTCGTAATGATAATATGTAGAATGTGGAAAATACTAACAATAGATTGTTTTATTACATACTGATCACAGCTTTTGTAGTATATCAATATTGTAGGTTTTTTTTTTTTTTTCATAATCAGTACATATAGGTTGGAGAGATGTTACATTTCATACATTTGAGAAAGGAAGCAGTGCTTTAACTGTAAATCAAAGACCTGTACATTATCTCGTTATTCTCATGTTTGTGTTTTGTAGAGCAAAGCTTGAATTCTTAAAGCTGTTGTACAGTACAATATGTATGCATTGTACTGTACGCAGAATGATGAAAATGTCACTTGGAGGTGTGAGGCAACAGTGCTAAATGCTGAGCCAACATGCCCCCAGACATTATATATATACGTTAGGGTAAATTTCAGGTTTATTCAGTTCAGTATATGATTATATATTATTTTAGGTTTTACCTTCAGTAAACGCAGCATCAGTGCCCTCTGCAAAGCCCATGGAGCCATCAGATAGCCAAAGTTCTTTCTTAGACAAGAGGAACATCTGAGTGTTCAGGCTGAACTCGGCAGCCACTGGGTCACTCACCTAAGAGGAAAAGGAGCGATCACTGATAATCCAGAGTGTTTTCATTTTGGTGGCAAATAACTTTGATCAGTGTTTAAAAGACTAGCACAGACACCAAGTGTGAAAACACCATAATAATTTTGACCACATTTATATCAGTCTGACCTGCTGGAAGCGGATGTCCATGTCAAATGTCAGTGGCTCTCGTGGGTGGCACACGGGTGGAATACTAAACTCTCCATTAGGAGCAGCAATGCATGGAATCAGCTTCACCGTGTAGGTGCCAGAGTAGTCTCTAACCTGCAGACACACATCCATATAAAATAATTATACACTGCGAACCCTAAAAATCTAAAACTTGGTAGGGGGGCGGGGGGGTTGGAGCGTCGGAGGGTAGGGTTGGAAAAAAACAAATATATTTCAACAGGACAAACTTGCTGCTTTGGTATTAATATAATATAATATTATTTATATGAGAATGTAATGTAATATAGAAAAAAAACAAGCATTAATTAGAATATTTATAAACATTCTTTATATACATCCTTTATACATTACAGACTGGGTTTGTATACTGTACTGTATATTTAATACAGTTTAATCACTTAACTAGCTTGTTTTTAGTTAAGTACTTACAGCAAAGTCAGAGACAAAACTCCACTGCTGCATTGGTTGGTTGTATGTAGGCTCAGTTCGGACCAGAGACAGAGTAAATGTGAGGTCAGGGTGATCAGCACACATCACCATGGATGACAGGCTGCTTCCTGTAGACCAAATCAATTCTAATTTATTTAAATAAACTTGTGTGACTGTGCCTATGTATAGGTAAAAGGAAGGAAGATTTTTACCTGGGTGAGACATGACAAACTGTCCCCTGAATCGAGACTCTGTCTTAAAATTGACAACCAGGCGACCTTCCTCATTGATTCTCATACTGGTAGGATACATTGCACCTGTGGAGATGTAAGTACACAACCATAAATTCAGTAGCATCAAGGATAAATAAATAAATAGAAATAAAAATGTGAATTATACTCTTTTACATCATTTCATTCCGCATGTATTAATATTTAAATTAAACTATGCATGAAATATTTACATTGGGCTTAGTGTATATGTAACTATACTAAGTATGATCTCTCTCTCTATACAGGTATATATATATATATATATATACTGTATATATACAGTATATAATGTACTTCAGATATCAGATTTTGTAGGCAAACTGTGGTGGCAAATAAGTCTATACCTTTTAAGATAAGCCTTTAAGATGCTATTTGTTTATCCATGTTGGAATACCAGTGACTTTAGCTTAAAGTGTAGCATTAAGTTGTGACCAATGAAATCGATTTCAATCTCACTCTACAACAACATTATATTAATTCTTGCTCCAGCCTTATGTAAAATAACTACTGTACCATATCACCTCAGCGGATGGATGCATCAGATCAGGATATGGTGATATTCTCACTGCTGATGTCTATAACAATTAACAATTAACAATACTTGAGACCACCAGTAGATGGCTGTACACTACCTTGTAGTTCAGCTTCTGGTGGACTACCGATGCCATCCTGCCACAAAATTGCAGTATCGTACACAAAGGTGAGACGCAGTTCTGACTGCAGGTCGAAATGCTGCCAGCCACCGACTGCTACAGGAGAATGGAACACATAGGACACGAAGAGAGGCACGCGCAAGGTGACGTAGGACTGGACCAGGTTCAGGACCTACACACATAAACACACATTCATATTAGATACTCTGGTCATAGAGTACTGTATGTTAGGCATTAATAAAACGTAAGTGAAGAAGACACTGTTATTTATAACATACACTTATTTGTTTCTTACAACCCAGTGATATTCTGTTCTTTGCATAGCCTTGTTGTTAGGAAGCGGAGGTCAGGTTAGCTTGGGCCTTGCTCAAGAGCCCAACAATGGCAGCTTGGTGATGCTCAGGCCTAAACCCTCAACCTTCTAATCAGTAACCTTGACACTTAAATGTTGAGCAGAAATCTGTATCTAAGTGTATGCATACATGTATGTCATGAAAAAAGACAAACATATAAACTCAGCAAAAAAAGAAACGTCCCTTTTTCAGGACTGTGTATTTCAACAATAATGTTGTAAAAATCCAAA
>JAQMYJ010000039.1:1894320-1911600 GCA_030014305.1 Clarias laeviceps
TATATATTTGTAACTGCTTTAAAGATATATATACATATATATTTGTAACTGCTTTAAAGAAATTTTCATATCTTCATCTAGTTGCTAGGTAACATGCTGTCTGCAAGATTTTGAAGTATTGAATATTTCCAATCATCATCCAATCATATCATCTTTCACATGTGGTCCAAAAATCTGCAGTTGCATTTAGTGGACAGTTCCATTTTGTCATATCATTTGCATATCATTTGACCATTTGCTATTGATAAGCTCTCCAGTGTATTCCTACATCTATGTAAAACCCAGCAATAGCGTGTTTTATAAATTTGCAGTATTTTATACTTTAACCTAATAATTACTGTATACTGTATGCTTTACTATGGTATACATTTAACTAAATTAGTAATAAATTACTAAGTATGTGAATTTTGGTAGGAATGTAAAATAAATCTGAGCACCATGATCCATGACCATATTCTTCTACTGATGTTCAAGACAACATAAATATAGCCCAAACATTGCAATGTGGATTGTATTTCAAAACCTCAGAGCTCATGCACCATCCATGTACAGCCAAGGTTAAAATAGCCAAGCCAATTCCTATGACATTTTTGTTTCTCTTAAAAATATTAAATACTGATTTTTTTTTTAAAACACACAAGCTAACCTAATGATAACATAAAAAAACACTGTCTATTTCAAAATAAACATCATAGGTGGAACAAACTGTCATAGGCAAAATGCAGTTAAGAAAGAAGATCAAATTTATAAAATTCATATTAAACCCAACATTAAAATGACTGCATGATGAAATGTGGAAAATTGAAATGTTCTTACCATTATCTTCCACTGTGAAGTAGAAAATATCACTTGTGGCATTGGATGTATCACGCAGTACATAGCAGATCTTCATATCATCAATATCAGCTGTCAAAGAGAAATATGTTTGCATTTCAAATTAATCTGCAGACTCCAAGTTTGTTTACATTCAGCTTTTTACTTAGCTTTACTTAAAACAAACCCAAAAACTATGTAGTATGCTGTGTGTCTGAGTTTACCTTGTGAAAAGGTCTTGATGCTGTCATTGCCCAAAGCAGTGTTCATGATAAAGCCATGTAGAGGGGCCTCCGACACAGAGTATTTTAACATTTTGTTTGGGCTATCTCTGTCCTCAGCCTTTAGAGCTTTGCTAGTAATTAAAAATCCAAGATGTCCAGTATTAAGAACCCTGAGGGTTGATGCAGCTTTGTTGACAAGAATTTGAGGCATGCCATTGTCCACTGTGTTCATCTGGATAGTCATCATCTGAGGCTTACGTGTCTCATAGACTGTATCAGGGAAAACATAAAAGTCTGTGTGGGTTCCATCAGTAACAGTAAAGGAGAAGCTGTCTTCATTGGTTTCTGTGCCATCATGCTTATAGCTGATCAGATTCTCATTTAGGTCTTGCTTTGTAAAAGTTGTAATGACCTGAGTCCCATTGTACAGCAGTTGACCATGCACTGGCACCTGAGTAACCACAAAACGCAGTAGATGATCCGGAGTGTCCCGGTCTTCCACAGTCAACTCAAAAGGTGTGATGAGTTTTGCTTCACCCTCTTCCACCACTAGTTTGTTAATAGTCAAGACTGGCTTCTTGTTGTCCACGTCAGTGATGGACACCCGGAAAGTGCGAAATACTGGATTGTAGCCATCAGTAACCTCAAACTCAAAGCTATCCATCTTCACTTCATCATCAGAAGTGTGTATGTAGTAGATTTTGTTACCAGCCAGTTGCAATTGGGTGAAGGTGGATATGGGTACACCAGGATGGTCAGTGCTCTCTAGGTGACCCCTGCTAGGAGCACGTGTGATGGTAAAACTAAGGTATTCATCAGGACTATTAATATCTGTTGTACTGAGGAGATCTGTGGTGAGGGTTACTTTACCACCTTCTTTGAGGGTCACACCTTTGTTGATGACATCAGGGAAGACCATATCAATACTGCCAATGTTGATATAAAAGTAGCGGTCAATAAGAGGGTTGACACCATCAGTAACATCAAATTTTAAAAGATCACGAATGCCCTCTTGACCAGTGTGGACATACTGAATGAGCTGTTTATCAATTTCATCTTGAGTGAAATTCATTCCAATGCTGATGTTGCCAATAACATCTCCATGTTTAGTAATTCTCTGGAGGTAGCCTTGGCCAGGACCATAACGCACAACGTAAATAAGCTCTTTGTCTTCAGAGTCTAGATCTGTGGCTTTTAGGACTCTGTTGTTAATCACTTTAGTTTCTCCAATTTCTACCTCCAGTCCATCATTGATAGTCATCCTAGGGGTCTCATCATCAACAGGAATAACCATGATCAGAACCTTCTCTTCAACAGTGTGTTTTCCATCAGTGAGTCTGATTTTGAAACTATCCTCTTTGGTTTCAGAGTCATCATGTTCATAAACAATATTAGATGCCTCTTTGATCTGTTCCAATGAGAATTTCACTACAGGGGTACTCCCAGTACTCAACTGCTGGACAATGTTGCCATGTTTGGGATTCTTGATGATCTCAAACTCTAATTCATCACCTGGTATATCAGCATCTGCAGCATTCAAAATTGGAGTGTCTATGACCAAGCTCATGCCTTCCATGACTACAAACTCACGGATAAATATTTCTGGTTTCTCATCATTGGCAGGCATGATGACAATAGGAAAAAAGTGCTTTTCGGAAAAGTTAATGCCATCAGAACAGTGGAAAGTAAACCTGTCTTCCACTGGCTCTACGCCTTTATGAATGCTCTGTACATAATATATATGGCTGAGACTAACATCTTTGATGCTAAATGCAGTGATGGCAGTGCCTGCTCTTGACTTTTCCGATCCAGGGGCTGGAGAAATGTTCTCCACATAGCCAGATGTTGGCTGGACTATAATAGTGCAGAGGATATCATCATTATCTGTGTCAACATCTTCAGCTCCAATGTGTTCTAGTGTAATAACATTTTTTTCTCCCTCTATTACCACAAACTGGGCCCCGACACTAACAACAGGGGCATTGCTGTCAACAGGAAGGATGGTCACATGTACACGAACTCCTTGAACTTTGTTTCCGCCTACCACCCACTCATCTGACAAATCCGAGATGGTGAGGTTGAAAGAATCATGTTCCTTAATGGGTCCGATCTCACCACTCGTATGGACGTACACGACAACACCATTGATAATGTCTTGCTGAGTAAATCGTTCAGCAGGAGCACCATTTACCATGATCTCTCCTAGTCTTGGAGGTTCCTCCACTATAAAAGTCAGCATTAGATCATCTGTGTCCTCATCTTGGCCCTGGATGACATTGCTGGTAATTTCTGTAGCTCCATTCTCAAGAACATCAATTGATGTACCTAAAAGACCTGCTGGTAGCATAATAGTTGGGCTTTCATCATCAACTGGCTTAATATTAATTTTAATAATTATGGGCACTTCATGAAAACCATCACTGACATCAATTTTGATAACATCACTAAGAGATTCTTCACCACTATGGATATAGGTCAATCGACCACTTTCTATATCTTCTAAAATGAATGTTTTGCCGTTCGACATATCAATTCCTAAATACTGTAGGTGCCCATATCTGGGAACTTGAATAACTTTAAAGATAATATTATCATCCTCTGTGTCCTGGTCAGATGCATTCAGTTCATTTTTGGTTATTAGGTAGGTACTTCTCTCAAGCACAGTAAAGCCAGTATTGGTGATCACAGGAGGCTTATTGTCAACTGGCTGCAAAAATATTGTGAACAAGCCATCCACTGAATTGCCAGCAGTGTCCTCAACAACAAAGGTGAATTGAACCACTTTGGGAGTGATACCCAGTTCTTGGTCAGGGGGTTTGTATGCTACTTTATGGTGATTAATTTGAGCTTGCGTGAACTCAGTAAGGATAGTGTCAGGACTGTCAGTAAGTACAATGGCCCCAAGAGACACTGGATTGTTTTCATCTGCATCTGTTGGGGGCTTAATAATGGTATACTTGAGATCCCGGTCATCACAGTCTAGGTCTGTGTAGCGTAGAAACTTTTTTCTAAAAAATGTCAACTCGTATTCTTTAACTGTCATGTGAAGAGTAGTGTCTGGGTAAAGTGATGGTGGTACATCATCTACTGGATGTATTTTAATGGTGAACGTGTGTTCTCCTGATTGGTTTGGAGGGTCATTATCATCCTGAACTCTGAAGACAAACTGGTCAGTGACGGTGGTGGTGCTGTGGGGGCCTTTGTGGCGGTAGAAAAGTTTCCCATCAAGAATATCCTGCTGGGACCATTCTGTCACCACCTGTTCAAACATTTCATCTGTCCCGCTAAACTTCCAAGCAGAAGCATCTGCAGGGACCTCCACTTGTCGAAGAAGCAGTTCACCAATGGATGAATAAGGCTCCTCCAGTATGAATTTAATAGTTGAATCCTCGGAGTCTATGTCAGTAGCACTCAAAATAAATGGTGACATTTGCATCATTTCATTCTTGAACAGCACAATCCCAGTATTAGCATTAATGATGGGTGGCTCATCATCGGTAGGGGCAATTGTAATAGGAAACAGGAACTCCACTTCATTTTTTCCATCTGTCATTCTAAATATGATGTTGTCACTATAAGTGTCACTTCCATCATGTTGGTATATTACAATGCCAGAATCTAAATCGGCTGGTGTAAAGAATTTCCTACGAGATCCCAACATTGTCAGCTCACCATGTTTCAAGCCATCAATAACAGTAATCTTCACATCTTCAAGGTTATCCTCGTCACTAATTTCAAGATTCTGAGAGCTAGAAAGAGGCCTGGACTGACCTTCAAACAGCAGTTGGCCAGTGTTCTTGGTCACCACTGGGGCTAAAGTGTTCATCGGTTTCACAACAATCATAAATGCAAAGGTATCAGACACAGCTCCATCAGTGTCAACTATTTCAAATTCAATCTGAAAGATCCTCTCTACATCTGAATCTTCAGATGGTGGCTTATAGGCAATTTTTAGATCTTTTACATCTCTTTGATAAAAAGAAGTGATTGGCAAATTGTGGTTATCTGTGCTGATAATATATCCCTGCTCAAGGCCCAAGGGAGATGTTATGTTAAAGATTAAATCTTCAGGAATTGATTCCACATCCTCAGCTGCCAGCATGTCAGATGTTATAGCAGTCATAACAAACTGATCTACCTCCATCATCATCATAGCAGTAAAACTGGCTTTTGGGGGGGTGTTTTCAACGCCTTCTTTTATTCGGACCATGATCTGGAAGTGTTCTTGTTGAATAGTGTTGCCATCATTGTCTTGTACTTCGACTAACATTGGTATGTAATCTCTGTTGGGAGACTTAGTGGTGGCAGTATGCTGGTATCTTATACCTTTTTTCACAAACTCATCACAATCAATCATCTGTCCATTAACAGAGTTGTCTGTAAGTGTGCCATACCTGGGAAGGCCACCTGTTCCAACCAGGGTGGTCACCTTGCACTTTGTGACACCATCCTCAAAAGCGAACTCCAGGCCCTTTTTATCAATAGGGTTGCTTTGTCCATTAAGCTTTTCCACAACAAGAGGCATATTACGGGTTAAGATCTCCAGCTGCTGGAAGACAACCTCTACTTCTAGCATGAACGGGATTACAACAGTGTCTGTTTGGGAGTCATACCTTAGCTGTAGCTTCACCTGATCCTTGCTTGGACTCCGTGAGCCAAAATGAGTGTATTTCACTTCCATAGCTCCAAATTGACATGGGAATTTCTTGGGAGTCAGCATTCCAGGTCTCTGTGCCAGTGGGTCATTGTCTAGTACTGTGATGTGGCAACGATCTCCTGGTTTCACTTCAGTGACAAGGTCATTGATAGGATCCAAATAAACAGACCGTCCAAAAGGAACTCTAATCCCATTGTTGGCCACCAAAATGGTTTCAGCATTCGGTCCAGATCTGTGCCTGTAATGTAAAGCTGAATCAAAAGGCTCTGCTTGCACTGTGCAGACATAAAGACCTAATGAAAATAATATACGCAGGCACTGAAGAAGTGTCTGGGCTCCACAATGTCTTGTTCTTTGCAGACAACCAGCCATGTTTAAAGCTAGTTGCACTGCAATGTTGAAAGTCACTAGCCAAAATAGACCTCTTTCAAGCTCCAGCAAGAAGTCACCAAGAAAACGTCCTCTGTTGAATCACGTCAAACTTGGACTGTGCTCTCCCACTGGGGTCCCTCTTCTCTCTGTCTCCCTCTCCCTCTGCACTTACTTATTCATTCACACAGCACAAGTGAACTCCTCCTGCTGAAGCAATGCAGGTAATACTTAAGCAGAAACACAGTGACAGCACAAGACTCCACCCTCAGAACAACCTCTCCTATGACTAAGTTAAGGCAGCGACTTCAACAGCCCCCACTCAGTATGGCATTCACCACACCCACCGACTGCCCTTCTCAAGAGACAGGGATTTAAAGGACTTTCATGAACTTTAAAGCAGCAACAAATAAAATGAGTCTTTGATGCACATTGAAAAGTATTTCATTTGTGTTATAGTGTTTTTATATTATTATTATTATTATTATTATTCACAAAGAAGGGGGAAAAGCTGTGTAAATTGGAATCATAGCAGAACATTCTGTAATGTTAAATAACACATTTGTAGTTTGTACTGTAGCACTATTGAATGCAAAAATCTAGTTATATTTAATTGACAGTAGCTCCAGCTTCAAGGGCATATTGGTGCATTCATTCTGTTTTTTTTTTTTTTTTAAAGTAATTTTTATTGTATACAAAAGAGAATACATATGAAACTTTTGATATATTTTGGCAAATTAAATTTTTTGCAACTAGATTTATTTTTTAAATATACAAAAGTCTCCAGAGGTTTTGGCGTATCTATTAAGTTGAAGTACTGTAGTTAGTAGAGAAGTCATAATGCAGGGTTTTTGCTTTGTGATTTATCAGTAACAGTTGCATTTTTTCTTATTAATTCCAAAAGAAACTAAAAGCATCCTGTAACCTGAATGTCGATTAGCAAAACATATTCTGCTAATTGCTAAGTACTAATTGCCATTACATATCATTTATGCTTAATAATTACGCCACTTCACATCGGTGTTACCTTAATTTGTATCTATTTAAATCTTAATGAATGTAGTATTTAAATGTATTACATTAATCATTTAATCAGTTGTGTGTATATAATTCTCACTCACTCACTCACTCATTCTCTGCACCCTTTATCCTGCACATGGTCACAGGGGACTCGGGCACTGATTGGGTGCCATTCTATCACAGGGCACACACACACATATACACATCCTGGAGGTACGAGGTGGGGACACAATGCTAACCACTATGCCACCGTGCTGCTGTGTGTATGATTATGCAGTGTAAAATACTTTTATCTGAATATTTAACCTACTGCCAGATTTGCCTGACTTCTAAAAGTGCTTCTAAAACCATATACAGTAAATGGCATAAGGTACACAGTAAAATCTCAAGTGTTGATTTAGAGTTCACTTACTGTATATAACCACTGTACAGTGTTTTGCTGTGTTACTGTTTGATTTCGATAGTGTAGATTGCTTTCCCCCTCTAAACAGGATCTTTTCACAAAACAGTATTTAACAAAATTACTCCTTTGATTGGAAACCAGTATGCTAGGACATGTTGTTTTTACACCAGTTACATTTACTGTATTCTCCTTAGCTGTGGATGATGGATCATAAGTATGTATGTCCTGCTGAAAGGTGCTCTTTTCACCTTCATTTTCAGGTATTAATTAGAAACTTGATAGTTTGATAATGATTAATCTACAAAAATGCTAAAATGTACATGATTGTGGATGTTCTCTTCTGGGAATTAAGAAAGCTAGGCAGATTTCATGTTAGTCTTGCAACTCTCTCAAATACACTGATGGCATACTGTAGGTGGATAAGAAGACTAGAATATGAAAATATAAACTAAAGACAAATTAAAGGTAAAATATATGTAAGTAGCATTTATTTATTCTGCTGTCATTATTTGTTACCTTTTGCATCACTGCAAATCAATAAAATGGGAGTGGACTCCTTTAGGATGATGTTTCCCTCATCCACAGCACACAAGGTCTCAGTTTGATTAGCCTTCATAGTCACAAATCTCTCCCTAACTGAACAGCTATTGTAGATTTTGGAACAATATGTATTATCATCATCCATCCATCCATCTAGGAACCTCTGTAGCCCAACTAGGGGCTGTGGAGGCCAATGGTGACCATTGAATTTATTTCCATTTTATGACTGTGGTAAGACCTCCGGTCAACATTCAATGCGCTTACACATTCTACTGCCAATTTGGGAATGCAGAATAGACTAATCTGCATGACAACCCTCCAAGCACGAGGAGAACATGCAAACTGCATGCACACAGACCCCGAGGCAGGAATCGAACCCGGACCCTGGAGGTGCGAGGTGACCGTGTTAACAACTAAGCCACCGTGCCGCCATTATTTTCATGGCCATGTCAACATTTAACATCTTTGTCTACAAAAAATAAAGCTTATTGTACCTTATACAGTATACAAATATTATAGGAGAGCATACATCTCTTTTTGGGATGTAGTAACAATTACTACTAATTAAATTTTCTGTATGATCGATATAATTCAGTTAAGCATGCATTACTGAAAGTCACAAGGCACCAGTTTGGTCAGGATGTTTGATGAGGTTCAAGAATCAAGAGTAACACGAACAAACCTGTTATCCTCTTTAACCAAATACCTCTCATATAATTTTATTCCTAGAAAGTCCAAATATATCCTTTGCGGTTGCTGTCACTGGGGATGAGATTTAAATATGTGCAGCGCCTAAAAATGGAAATCCTGTATTGCTGTCAGGACAGAAAAAACTTTATCCCATAACATGACACATGATCTAGAACACCAACACAACTCTACAGCATCCAGAGCAAAGGACAACGGTTTGTCCATCAACTCTGAAAATATGCAAATTGTTTGGAGATGTAGCATCAGAAAAATGCATGCTCCATTCATCATTTCAGTACAATATGACCCGGTGTGAACTAAGCAGAATGAAATTTGGGCTAGATATTTGAGATTACACACTGTCATACTGTCTGTGGAAACCTGATGGCCACATCAAGATAAAAATACACTCTTTCCATTTATGGAGCAGTGTTTCAAATGGACAAGGCAAACGAGACCAGACTAACAAATGTATATGATTGAAACATATCAAGTAGATATATATTTTTTTATTTTGGTCATTGTTTTTTTTTATTTTATCAAGTTATTCCTATAATTTAGTACATTTTATTTCCACAGGAAAAAAGAATGAGCTATTCAAAATGACATATTGAGTATATAAATTGTAAAATCTGACATAATTCAAATCTTCATTAACAGATCTGGAATTTTGGAATCAAAATCTTAAATTATGAAAATATTAATTATTTATTCAAAATATATCAAATGTCATTTTCCAAAATAGCTTTTCATCATTTCAGTTCCATGCCTTAATCATTCAGTTGTTTTGCAGATTTTTTTGTTAATTCTTCTGTTACTTAGTGAAAATGTGGATGGAGACATTTTTTTAAATATGGCACAAATTGTGGACCCTTGATGCTATAAAGGCCATGAGTATACATTATGCATAAATTAATTATTGAAAGAAAAAAAACAACAACAACACCACACATACAGAACTGAACAATGTGGAGCATGAAGCATTATCATATGATGCCTTTGATGAAGGGGGCAGAAATAAAGGGTACTCCATTTATTCTAGTGCATGGTTGGGACTTCTCCATTCTGTTCTTAGTAACGCTTGTGAAAGCCCCCCTGTTAGCATAGTCAGAATACCCAGAATGCTTTTAGAGTTCAGTGCATCTATTTTGCTACTTTGCTAAAATAACCTTTGGAGTACTCTTTACTTATGACCGGTCAAGCTCCAAATGTGGGCACACAGGCCTACGGAAAATCTCCTAGCCTGCAAAAGAAGAAAGAATGAAGGAATGAATTAATAAAAACAAACAAACAAATAATAATAATAATAATAATAATAGTAATAATAATAATAATTAACTAGTCAAACATAGTATCAATTTACTGACTAGTTTACAATGTACTTTTATTATTATCAGTAAAAAATATGGATTAAAAATTGCTATAATTCTGTGGATATGAGGTTCTTTCCCTTTGCTGTTGATTTGAATATAGAACATAAAAAAAATGTGGTTGCTTGTGTGACTTGACATTGTCATTGTTTGCATAAACAGATGGATTTTTTTTGGGGGGGAGGACATTACAATTATAATACATTACAATGCAGAAATATTGGCAATGAAATATTTTAACTGAAATGTGTTATAATAACTTATGTTTATTTTTTTATTTTATGTTTATTCTTATTTGCTCTATATTTGCTATTTATATTAACTTGAAAAAAAAAAAAAAAACAGCAACACCACTGGACAGCACTGGGTGCCTTCATGAAAATATTTATTTATTTCTACTATGTTGGGGAAAAAATGTATTAAAAAAAAACATGGCAGTGCATTTTAAATTTGTCCACATGCCACCCACCTTTCCTACAGGATTAAATGCCAAGTGTGAAAGCTTCAGGAAATCCAATAAGAAAATTACATAATACTGTATGATACCAGTATATAAATAGAATATGGTATATACACTATATTACAGCTGTTGGAATCTCTAACCCCCCAAAAATCTGTCTGAACAATCGCTACAGATAATATGTTACTGACACAGCTAGATTCTGCACAATAATTACTGGACTTTAAAAATGAATTTATGTTTTTGTTTGAAGTTTTATTAATTAAATCCTTTGCCCTTTTCCAACACCACCATCAGCCAGGGTGGATAGGACTGCTGAGGTTTAAGTCCCTCAATAAAACTAAATTAATCTAAAGATGAAAACTTATATTGATGTTTAACCACATTGTTATCTGTATGCTGAGATTATTTATTTATTTACTATTGGATAGACTACATATATGTTAACCATTGAACACAAGACTTATCATTGGAATTTAAATTGGATTAAAAAAAAAATAAGACACATGTTCTTGGTTTGTACATGAAATTAACTTTTCATCAGTCAAGTCTATACAGTATAAACTCCATATTGCTGTGTTGAAGTATGACTTAAGTGCCTCCACCTGCAGAGATAAGCTGTTTATACGTGTCACTGTCTACAACTGCTACCTCCGCTGAACCCCTTTCCCCTGCAGTTATAGCACAAGTATGCTAATATGCACATCATTTTCTCATTGCAGTCATGGTAGATGGTTATATTTCTGCTATGGTCAAATGCACGTGCATGTCAAACTTGGTGAAAGGTAAAAGTCTGCCATTCAACACTTGTCACTTCCAAGAGCATAAAAAAAAAAAAAAACCTAAATATTTAATGGTGGTCAAATAGAGACCTTCTTAGGTTAAACGAGAATCTTTAATCTTTAGGTTCTGAGTCCAAACATAAAACTGTGTTTAAGGGTAAATTTGGATAATTTTTGCATAACATCATGTCCTGAAGAGGTTTATTTCTTTATCTCATGTTTGTCTTCTTATGCCATTGGGGAAAATATGTATAAGATATTTTAAAATAACTGTTTTTATACAGGGTGGGTGAAAAATAACTAAGCATTAAAAATGAGTAATACAGTCCATATTTACAATACAAATGTATTGAAACAAATTGTACATGAACTTTATTACTTAGAAAAATGAAAGCAAATCTTTAAATTTCAACAGAGACACTGGTGGCATCAACCAGTTTCCTCACACCGGAGGATGGAATGCAGAGTCTTTTGAAGGAAGTCATTGGGGATATTGCTGAGAACCTCCTGAATCCGTGCCTCCAAGTTCTCCAGTGTGTAAGGATTTGTCCTGTACACCTCCTCCTTTGCGCAGCTTAACGGGGGAAAAAAATCACATGGAGTGAGAACTGGACTTCTTGGAGGTTTTTTATGAGGTTTGTGTCGTCCCAGCCAACGTCCTTGAAAATGCTGGTCTAACCACGTACACACAAGTAAGAGCAAAACCGAGTGGTGCACCATGAGGTGGTGCTCCAGTGATATTTTAAGTTCTATATCCATATTGCCTAGTTAATTTTCACCCACCCTGTACATTATCAATCCTGCGCCCATGGGACACAGACATAACATTAAGGTTGAATTGCCTTGACCAACCTTTGTTTGGAATATTATTTGCATGGCACCAGAATTTTTGGTACCTCCAGCGTCATGTTGGTCATGGTATCTTCCCAGTTCATGGTCTGCCAAAGGTCTGAACATTTTGTTGCCATAGCACATGCAATATCTGACTCTGATTACTGGCGTAAACCATGCTCTGAATGTCAGTCCAGGGCAAGGCTTTACTGCCCCTCACCCTGAAAGCCCTAGCAGCGTCACTAACACCTCAGCCTACACCTCTTGCTCAGAATAACTCTCCCCCCATTAAGGAGGGTAACACTTTCTTTTTGCTTTCGCACATTGCAGCATCCGAACCATTCGCCACTGTAAATATACACACTGTATAAATAGAGAATCCTGGGATACTTTACCCATTTGGATCAAGAGGTTGGAGAGCTAGGAAAATTTTTGCGTGTGCCAGGCGGCTGGCACCGATCTCGCAGTGTTGTGGGATTCTCCGCATTCCTTTGCTACCTCCACCCCTCCTTCCTCACTGCTTATCCAGAGTTAATAGTCCATGCTCGTTTAGGAACACTCCAGTCTTCTGCATGTTGGATCACGCGGATTGGGTGTTACCAGATCGTCACCAGATTTAACAAGTAGACGCTTAGGAACCAGAGCTCCGATATATCAACTTGGTAGAATTTTATTCAGCTACTGTATAAGGCTAGCACTGTTGTGACCTATTCCCTATCCCTGTTTAATTCTTGATTCTGATTGGGCACAAGGTGGTGAAGGTTTTGATCATGTTTCAGCAGTTTTGATCCTAATTTTGACTGTAATTCTATCACATATCTATTTAATGCGGTCTTTGTACAATTTTTCTCATTCTCTAGCAATCACTAATTCACACCTCTTTGTATGTTGCATATGCCACATAAAGTACACCTGATTAAAAGTTTCAGTATTTAACAAGAAATCTATATCATCTTTAATGTAGTGAGTGAGGGTTTATTTAGGGAGATTATTTATAACATTTATGAAAAAGTTTCCAAGGTTTTTGCTTTGTGAATGTCTCCATTAGTTCTTCAATAGAGAAATCAATGAAAGGCTTGTGAGGTTATAACTCCTTACATAGTCTACTGTATATGTGACAATGTGAACTATTAAAGATAAATAGAAAGACTTTAAAAGTACTACATGATGTTTAATGATATAATTACTGGTTCAGGATGTAGAGTACTGTTATACTGAAGATATTCAACCTCAGGGTGTTAAAAGAAAGTCTGCTTCATGTTTGATGACATCACACCACACTGATTATTTTCCCATAACAACACACCATAACACGAGTTGGGAGCTTTTTCATGTTTTCTGATGAATTTTTGTATTTTCTAATTTAAAAAGTCTATATCTTCACATTAAAATAGGCACTGTTTTCAGGTGTAAAAAAATTTTTCTTCTTTTTTTGCAGTGGCAGCTAATTCCTGGCTTTCAGGACTTGATGAGGGGATGCTTGCACCTGGAGTTTATGTTAGGTGCTGCACGGAGAGGATGTCTCAAAAAGAGACACAATGAAAATGAGAGAGAGAGAGAGAAAGAGAGAGAGAATGGATCAGATGTTAATTCTGCTGAATATCATGACTATTGATTAATGGAACCTTTCAATGGAATTTTTCAGTACCTACCAAAAAAGATGGTGCCGTTACAGTATGTTTGAGTGTCTGAATACACTTTTTTAAAATTAAGCAGGTGAAGTAAAAATGTATTTAAAGAATACAAATACACGCCACACTTTTAACTTTTCATTTTTATTTGGAAAACGTTTGGAAAACCATGTATCTTTTCCTTCCATTTCACAATTACTGTATGGTTCAGGGTTTGTGGTTGTAATGTGACAAAATGTGTTAATGGGGTAGGAAAACTTTTACAAGGCACTGTATATTGTTGTTTTACATTAATAATATATTTATTCGGTTTTGAGTTATGATATGCAGTCTTATTGATATAATGACAGCTAATGACAAAGTAAAGTGACACGGTGATGTATTGGTTAGCACTGTAGCCTCGCACCTCCAGGGTCAGGGGTCAATTCCCACCTCAGGTCTGTCTGTCTGTCTGTCTGTCTGTGTGTGTGTGTGTGTGTGTGTGTGTGTGTGTGTGTGTGTGTGTGTGTGTGTGTGTGTGTGTGTGTGTGTGTGTGTGGAGTTTGCATGTTCTCCACATGCTTGGTGAGATTCCTCCAGGTTTTCTCCCACATTTCTGCAGGAGCCATTTTCTTTTATTTCAAGTCCACCTATACATTTTTTAGCACCTGTAATTTGACACTGAGAACATCTTATCACTCAGTCCTCCTCTAGGATTGAGTCCTCTAGAATGATTAGCTACAAAGTCGAATACAAGTTTCCTACACTACATAGCCGAGCGGAGACACCTCATAAAGCAAGCAGAGAGAGCTTGTAGGTTACTATCTAAACTTCCTATCAGCATGGGAGCAGTTTTATGGCTGTTTGCCTCACAGCAATCTGTCTCCCAGCAGCAGTTGTCATACAGAACAGATATCTGTTTGCAACTATTTCTAATAAAGGTTTGGAGCTGAAAGAAAAAGAAGTGAGGTGACAAATATCACATAACTTAATATCATTCTTGTGATCAGGTTTAACCTGATCATCGCAAAATACTGGATATATTGGCATGATCCAGGGTCAGTGAGTTTAATACGTCACAAATATACGTGCTGAGGGGCCTCTTAGTTTAAACCAATGGACTTAATAGGGGTATTATCTATAAGTGAAATGAATATTTAATTAATAAATACCTATAGAGTTTAGGGTTTTATACAGCAGCTACAGCATTTAATGTTATAGACATATACATCTAAAACATTACAAAGTAAAATAGATAACAGAAAGACAATGTCCATGTGACAACTTTGGTAATGCACTAATAAAAATTAATAGAAAGTAAAATAAAAAAAAAGAAATAATTGAAATATATAAAATGTAAATGAGATTAAAGTAGATTTCTCAAAGAAGGTAGGGTAGGATCTGCTAATTATTTATTATAAAACCTCAATGCTGTTAAATTTCCAGGTTAGATGTACAGTAAGCTAACAGCAGCCCAGACACATGTTCCTGTAAATCACCAAACAGTTTTATGGCAAAACACGATAAATCCCATTTTTAAAAATATTTTCACTCCTTCTGACATTTTTTTTTCCCTCAGACACTATAACAAAATATTGAATTTGAAAAGTTGTACATGTTCTTTTAGAAGCTTACACCTTATAAGTTTTTGGCACAAAAATGACAGCAAAATGTGACAAAGCCATACAGATTAAAAACTAAATGCATTCAATGGACTTTTGAAAAAAAAAAAAAAAGCATAATAATAATAATAGCAATAATAATAATAATAATAATAATAATAATAATAATAAAGAAGTTTACATTCTGTTACTGCTATTGCAGTTTCCTCAGCACTCATAGACTTCTTTGATAAGGTGCCTTTGTCATCTACCAAAAAATTTGCTTAAAAAAGATAATGGGGTGAAAAGTGTCCCTTTTAAAAGTCTATGTGAAGCAAATTGCTCAGAAAATATAAATTACCGGAGAACTGATGATCTGATTCCTTATAAAAGTAATAGTGCCCGATCCCCTGCAGAAAGGAGCAGTTGGGCAGCTCCACTGGTTTGGGTCGTATTCAACGGCAATGATTTTTGGAGCAATAATAATAAAACTGGGACTGTTCCAGTCAGTACTAATTATTGGAAACTATGAATTCATTAATTTATTAATTTTGTTATGTAGTAGAGGTGTGAAGCTATAGCTTCTAAACTACCTACATTTATAAATACTTCATTAGTTTGTGTATGGATTAGGTACTTATTATAGAATTTATGTGCACAGTGTGGAAGTTGAATCATGTCAACTGGACTTCTTATTGGTTTGAAATGTTTCGTTAATCAGTCTGGGAATAGGTTGGTTAGAGACCCAAAATAGATCCTCTATGTGAGGTTTCTCACATGAAAACTCACTGATGGACAACAGACAACGTGAGGATGAGAGGTTAAGTTGTTAAGATGTTAAGATGTAATGGTCACACTTACTCCTGAAAGGGAATTGTTAGATTTGTCATCCCTGGTGGATGTGAAGAAGTGAAATATCTCTGACCAACCGATCTCAGACTGATGAAAGTACTTGAGTGTGTAACGAAATGTTTCAAAACAACAAGAAGAAGTTAATTTGACATGACTCAACTTCCAGAAAACTTCTCCTGGAAGACAGAGAATCTTCATCAACATTTATGTGCGTACTGTATATACAGTAAACTCCACTGTATGAAAATCATAAAATTCCTTACTCAAATATAAATAAAACATTACATTAAAAAATGTTCATAAATTTAAATAAGTCCTTGATTCATTTGTAATGGAAGTTACAAGGACATGCAAACACAATTACACTATAGGTCCAAAGGTATGTGGACTTCTGTGTATTGGGAAATTGCGCTAATTTAGGCACAGGATTGCACGAGGACAGACAATGATGTTGGATGAGGAGGCTAGGAGCACATTTCACATTCCAATTTATTACAAAAGTGCTTAATATGGCTGAGGTCAGGGTTTAGTGCAGCCCACTTATATTTCTTGCAGGAAGATGTTTGGGCATCTTGGTTCTAATAAAAACAATCATAAGGATACAACATATAAAGATATCCTATAGATTAGTATGCTTCCAAGTCTGTTGCAACAGTTTGGGGAGGAGCCAGATACAAATGTGATGGTCATGTGGTTAGATACTTTGGGCCAAATAGTGTATACATTTCATTTTTCTAACTTTTTCTAATTTTCTTCCTTTTCCTCCATTTCTGTAAATTCTGTAAGATGTTTCTTGTTCTGGCTGTGGAAAAAAAAATATTAATTGATGTTATTAGTTGTCTAACATTTGACAAAACTCACATATGCTAAGAATAGGTTACCTACTACTTAAAATACATTTACATTTAAATTTACAGCATTTACAAAATGTCTTTATCCAGAGCAAATTACAAAAGCTATGTATTTTTTGTTAAATATCCTAGATGTTATCATACTTTCTAAGAGAATCTGCTGTCAAATATGTAAAAATATTTATATTACCAAAATGCACATATATA
>JAQMYJ010000039.1:1915542-1926563 GCA_030014305.1 Clarias laeviceps
CTCTCTCACACACACACACACACACACACACACACACACACACACACACACACACACACACACACACACACACACAAAATAGTTTGGGAAAGTTATGTACGGTGCAGTTTTCTTACACCTGGAATGTCAGATGTCTGTCAATTACAAATCAAAGCAAATCGTTTTTCATGTCTGATCAATTTTTTCAACAGATTAAGAAAAGAATAGAAAACTGACAACTCTAGCCTCGGAGATGACTATGGGCATATCTATCAATGCTCTGCGTGCATGCATGTGTGCGTTCGTGCATGTGTGTGTGTGTGTGTGTGTATATGTGTGCGTGTACATGTCTTCAAGTGGACATTTCCTCTTTCATCCGACACTCTTAAAAGAGAAGTCTCTTTGAAATCTGAAACTGGTATCTGCAGCTAACAAAGCAAATACAGAGCAACGATCATTTAGAATAGCTGACAGAAGAGTATGTGTGTGTGCGTGTGTGTGTTTGTGTGTGTGTGTGTGTGTGTGTGTGCATGTAAATATAGTGATGCATGGAAAATTACGCATGCATATATCACTATAAATCTTTGTTTCATGACAAGGCAAAGTCTATATATTGTGCTTGAAACTTCATGCAATAATGCTTAGCAGTAATACAAAACTTTATTTATATATTACACTTCAACTAGTAGTTGGAGGTCTTAGCAATAAAAACAATATGCAGTTTAGTTTAAAGGTGATTTTACAATTGGTCATTTATGTGAACCAGGGGTTCAGGCTTTGAGTTACTGATCAGAAGGTCAAGGGTTTGAGCCACAGCATCACCAAGCTGCTGCCCTCGTGGGCCCTTGAGCAAGGCTCTTAACCCTCTCGGCTCCAGCAGTGCCATATCTTTGGTGACCCTGTGACCCCAGTTTCCCAACAGGCTGGGATATACTTCAGTGTTTTGTACTGTATATCTGACACACATATAATGTTGCTTGATGCTATCAAGGTAACCAAAGTTTCAATTAAACCTTTCCTGGTGTTGTTTCTGAACGCTATCTAGCATTAATGTTAAATATTATCCATTAGCAGAACAGTACTGTGATACTTCAGTTGTTATCGTGAAGCTTTCTGCTTATGGAAGAATTCTCTAGTGCTAGTCCTAGATAATGTCCAGTTACAAAGTTTCCACAAAGTCAAGGACAACATGCAATTAGAAATGACTAAAAACATTCAATAAAAAAAAAAAAGAAGAAACAATAATAGGGTGGTAGAGGTTTAGTGTGTTAAGGCTTAGTAAGTTAATACTCCAGCCTACTAACAAAGCAGGGATATGCAAAGAATAAAGGATTTCGCCATTCAGTAATGTATTTATCATGAATAAAGGCTGAACTGATAATCAATATAAAACCATAAACTGTCACCTTTATCAATGAACAAAGCACTGCATGAGCTTCCATTCCAAACTGTTGATGATGACAAATGGTGCATTGGTCTTGTTTCATGTAACCTCTAATTATGACTGTCTGACATTTGACCTTAGATACCTGATGGCAGGTCATGCGGTCCAGCAGGAAGCAGATGTTCCTTGAGTAAATATGTCAGCAGATAGACAATGACCTCCTACACTGCCTCACATACATTGATTTTGCCCCAGTTTTTTTTTTTTCTTCTTGAATTTGCTTAAGTTTTTTCATTCTTTCCCAGTTAGTTGTAACTATTCTGAATAATTTTCTTTCTTCAGCTAATGACAAACTTCCTTATGACCTGTAACTGCATGCATACTTGTACATATATAGACAACTTTATGAGACATGGCTGCAAAGGCTCAAACTACCTCTTAAAGTAACCACACGACAGCGATTTAGTGTTTTAGAGAATGCGTCACTGTAAGGCTCAGTGTGAGAAGCAGTACTGTATCTTTGCTACAGATCAGTTTTTCTCAACCCTGGTCATGAAGGACACATTAAAATGAGAAAACATTCAAATGTGCAGGACAGAGGGTCCTCCAGGACCTGGGTTGAGAAGTAAATATCAACATAGGGCAGTGGCGGCTCAGGTGGTTGAGGCTAAGTGTTGCTTATCAGAGGGCCACATTTTGGCCCTTGGGCAAGGACCATAACCCTATATATGACACCCAGTCACTGAGATGCAAGGTATCCTCAGTGCAAGTCCCAATCCTGGAGAAATGGTTGGGTTGTGGCAACCCAAATTAGGGAAAAAGACTAAACAAAAACTAAACAAGAAAGCTTCGGTCAAAGAAAGCACATTTTAAATGAAAACTTATGTTCCTGGAAAGGTTTTATTGTATCTGAAATTCAATCTTAACTGGTTTGTTGTAAATCAAACTATGATTTTAGTTTCAACATACTGTAAATAAGGGTCCTAGAATGAGCACAGGACAGTGTTTATAATTACAGCAGCAGTTCCTAAGTAAAGATCTACATTACAGTATCAATTTGACATTATCAAGTGCAAGAGCTAAAATTCTCTTCAGTTCTACAACCATAACACGGTTGCTCTGTGTTGCCAAGTTCCTTCCTGCCTTACACAAGCCAATGCAAGGAAGCTGTCTAAAAGTATGAAGCCACTTGGTGAAAAGAGAGTCAAACAGTGAAGGCTAAAAGCAGAACATTCACTGCTCTGGCGCACATACAGGAAGTCGAACACCCTGCACTCATTTGCTGTGGACTAATTATCACCTCTCTTAAGTGTCCCGATTGTAAAACAGCTCCTTGAGTCCTTACAAATTTAGCCTTTCTAAAAACACACCACATTTTCAGGATGGCCAGCAAAAGGGTAGGTAAAAAAAGCTCAAGAGAAGTGACAGCTGGAGGAAGAAAGATGATGAACATACAGTCAGATGAAGCCAAACTATAGAATATCAACACACGGCAATAGCACAGTTTACAGATTTCAGGTACATTTAAATATAGTTACTGCTGAGTGGGTAACATATATGGATATCAGCTCAGCTCTGGATAAATTGCATTAACCATTATCTATTGCTTTACACTGTCAAAAATATATTTTTTTTTGATAGAGAGATAGAGAGGTATCACATCTTCTTGATTTTTGCTGAATGGCACTGGTAAATAAATTCAAATGCAGATGAAAACATAAAATATCAGATTGATGGCAATAGACTTGTGACACTTGAATACAAGAATGTTAAGCATTTCTTAATGTTCCTCTGACAACTGATGTAGTTACAGCTGAGCGATCTTCCTGGGGTGATTCTAAAACTGAAGTCAATTGGTGTTGGGCGAGTCAATCCAGTCATCTTGGGCCTAACATAAAATATCATATAGGAGACAAGAAGACAATATAAGGATGCAGACTTTGGGCCGCTCTGTATAGTCATAACATTAGAGATATTGACAGATGAAGTGGCACAAGTCAAGGTGTAGGATATATTAAGCGGCACTGTAATAGTCAGTTCTCTAGGTAAATGTGTCGGAAGCATAAAAAATAACTAATCGTAACCATCTGACCAACAAGGTGTCTAATTGTGGTAGTTAGATGACTGGGTCAGAATGCTTCTAAAATGACAGAGTGTTCCTAGGATGCAGTGGTTAGTACCTAACGAAAGATGTCCGATGAAGGACAATCGGTTAACCTGTGGCAGGGTCATGGGCACCCAAGCCTTACTGATCAAACACAAGCCTGTCTGGTCCAACTCCACAGAAGAGCTACTGCAGCACCAATTGCTGAAAAAGTTCATGCTGGCTGTGATAAAAAGGTGTCAGAACACACAGTGCATCACATCTTGTTGTGTACGGAGCTAAATATCAACAGACAAGACAAGAGTGCCCATGCTGACCCCTGTCCGCAGCTAAAAGTGTCTACAGTGGGTAAGTGAGCATGACTATTCCCCTCCACCACACCATTACCATGAAACAATAGAAGATGAATGCCTGATCTGATGAATCACGTTCCCCTTTACGATATGTAGATCTCTGGGCAAGTATGCGAAGGGGAAGAGATGGTGCCAGGATGCACTTGTAAAAGAAGGCAAGCTGGCAGAGGTAGTGTGATGCTTTGGGCAATGACCAAAACATTGTTGCTGACCAAGTTACAACCTCCTATGGAAACCGTATCTCCTAATGGCATTAGAAGGATAATATGCCATGACACAAGAGGAACATGGCAGAGTTCAAGGTGTTGACTCTGCCTCAAAAATTTTTATATGCCAATTTGGTCAAACATTTGTGGGATGTACTGGGCAAACAAACCTGTTTCACCTTGGTGCCATATACCACAGCACACCTTCAGAGGACTTCAGGAGTTCATGCCTCAGAGCTGTTCGGTCAGCTGGTTTTAATGTTATGGATGATTGGTATATCAACCTGCCTGTGTCCTTCACTACACAGTGAAGAGCAGGTACGTATGAAAAAGGGTTTTCTGCCTCCCAACTACAGAGAAATATGAGCTAGGAGATCTGCACAAGATCCCATTGCATAACTCCGAAACCACACGTCTGGTCTGCAAAAATAGTGGCAAAGAAAGAAGGTGTAAATCTTTATAGGGAAGATAGAACAGCAGGTGGATGCTTTGTGAACTAAATGAGTTGACCGGCTGTACCTGACTCAGAATTTTTGGGTAGAAGCCATTTGAGTGATGCCAAATGTACATCAAAGCAAGTACATAGAAACATGGACACACTGCAATATAACATTGAAAGTCAGGATGAATGTAGACAACTCTGAGATTAAAAGAGTAGTATGGTCCAAGAGTTATATCGAAAAACTGATTATATACTAGTGATTAGCACCAGTGAAAAATCAACCTTTAATAAGCAAAGTCCAATCATTACACTCTAGGAAACTGAATGCATCTTTTATGCTTTTATGATGCAACTTCTTCAAGTGTTTAAGTCATGCCTGATCGCAGTCGCTCAAAGTCACTTTCTTCCTTTCTTTTTTTTTTTTTTTCTTTTTTTTTTGTTTTCTTTCTGTTTTAAACATGTCCAATTCCCACGCATCAATATTATCGCACTCCCACATCATCAACAGCTGCCAACCTCATCGGCCAAAGACTATCATGTGCTCTGAGACATGTGACACCAGCTGACCACATCTTTTCAAACTGCTGCTCATGCAACGTTGGGGACAGTGTAATAAACTCAGAGGAAAGTTCTATCTACCCCTTTTGCTTGCACAAGCTCAATGTCGATATGTTTGATGTACTGTAAGAGTGCGTGTTTGCCTGCCACCTCCACTCCCAAGAGTGCACGGACAAGTTGCTGTCTGGACTCCTGCTTGTGCACGGCTGCAGTATTACCCAGGATTCAAACTTGCATCACACAGGAACAATCTCTTAGTTGTTTTCTTTGCTTGATGCAGGGCAAACACAGTGACATCTTTTGCACAACCTTCTGACATGGCTGTTCATGCTACTTTCAACATCTGTTAGGCTTACAAGAATAGTTAGCAGCTGAAATATATTAATTGTCGCAGTAATTATTTAAGTTGCAACTTGTTTTTGGCCAGGCTTTGCTGATTTTCCAAAAAAACACATTCAGCATTGAACTAAAGAAAGGCCAAAATCAAATTTCTCTTTTAAAAGAATTATATTAATATATTTATGTTAATAAGAAATAGGAATACATTTTATTATTTACTATATCAGTGTTTTGGGGTCTTTGTGCTTTGTGTCTTAATGTAATATTATTTTACATTATATTACATTATAAGTACGTATATTAAATATATATATATATTTTTAAACTCTAAAATGCTTATGAAACCATTAAAGACTTTAATGCGAACACAGTCTTGCAGTGCAGCAACACTTATATACTGTAAAGTTTATTCATATAGTAGATTGTTTAATACAAATTCTATTATAAAAGGGACACTCTACAAAAAAAGGAATATTAACTTCTTTAATAGCAATAAACTTTATGAATCCACAAAAAGTTGATCTTAAGGCATTTTTAATACATTTAATATCTGTTGTTACTTCTCTTCTTGGTAACACCAATGACAATTTAGAGACTATTTACTAACTATCTACAAAATGGCCTTTGTGTGTAAGACCACACGGTTTTCAGTTATTTCAAAGTTACATTAGAATAAATTAATTATTATATGTTTTGTTTTGTTTTTAGATGTTTTTATGTCCAACTTTTGACAGTTATAATAATAAAATGAGTAACACCAATGCTGGACTTTGCATGAAATTGTTAAATAAATTATGACATTTCTAAACAAATGAAGTGAGATAATAAACCTTTTGCATTTATCCAGTGCTCTTCAACTAGTGATCTCTGATGCAGGAACAATTTCACATTGTCAAATATCTTTCTTGTGTAACAGTAACACCAATGACATAGTTTGGAGTGATTTATCTTTTTTTTTTTTTTTTCATATTATTAATTTTAATCAATTATTGTTTGATTTATTGTTTAACTCATTTTATATAAGATTCAAGTGTTATTTTAAATCAGATTTATTTTATATTTAGATGAAAAGTATAAGGTCCCACTTCTGGTCCCAGTTACAAGACATTTCCATAAGCTTCAATATTGAGCATTAGAGTAAGAAAATGTGTTTCACGATTGCAAGTGCACACTATATTTTCTGAATATATACAAGTTATGTGGCTGTTATGATACTTTAAATGATTTCGGCATCAACAAATCTAAGTGACAGCACTTTCCACCATTTTTGTAAAATGGACCCGCAAAAGAAGTTTACTTTATATCTCCTTCAAACACAATGCAAAAGATAATTTCATGCTAGTAGTGCCACGCTAGCAAGATAAGAAGCTGCGTCAGTATCCTACCAAAGCACACCTGGCGTATATTACCACACAGGCATGCGTATAAGTACAGTAGTTTACAGTAGCTTTTGTAAATAAAGTTTTACTATAATTATACTTTTCTCTGTAGTCTAGATCCAAAAGCTTATCCAGCTTGATATGATGGAGAGATCAAGGGTATGAGGATGCGCCTTGTATTGCTGATGCGTCATTAGGTTCTTTAGAAGTTTTACATAAATAAATATGTAATCAACCATGTTTATAAGTCAAGCTTGCAATTGAAAAAACAAGGCCATGAAACATATTAACTAAAATATTCTACTTCATACGGACACAAGTTCATATATAGTTTGACTAATTAGAGGAATTCATTGTCTTTAACCTTGGACAGGCTATAGCTCTGCTGGAAAACCTCTAGAAAAGCAGACATGCACCACCTGCTCTAACTCAGGGGTGGAGCACTTAAACAGCTCTTCAAGCAATGTTACTGGTGGCCAGGTGATACAGATAAAGAACCATTACCACATCAAAACACAGGAAACACGAGCACACTCACACACTCTCTGTTACACACATTTATTATCTCCACACTAGAGCACACGAGGTAAATGTCGGACTGAAGTTATAAAACCTGCAGTGCTCAGAGGACAGCTCACCACTTTTCCAACACAATGGCCCTGAACATGTTTAAACAGATTGTATTACATGTTCTAATTATCAAACCGTGCTACACTGCTCTAACTAAACATACCTAATTGATTTATATGTGCAGTATATGGCTAGGTTCCCACTCGTGAGAGTGTTAGAGCAGTGTGTTATAGCAATGTTTCCCAATCTTGCCCTCCATAAACCAATGAAAAGTTTGTTAAAAAAAACTAAAGACATATATCCATGTGATTTAAGACCAAGGAAGCCATTGGAAAGACCAATCATGGCGCTGAATCAAACAAAGAATTACCAATGACTTTGCTAGACTAAGAACTGCCACAGTAGATCACACCAATGTTTAGGACAATTGAATATGTTTTTCTTTTTGTTTTTCTTATTTCTGACTCCTAAAAATACCTAAACCCTGGAATAAGTGCATTAGTGTAGCAGGGGATTATATAGAGAAATATAGGAAGTTTTTACTCATAACTGTTTTCGGTTCTTCTGCACAATCAAAAGTCCCGGTTTGACTTGAAAGAGAATGCATTTGGAACGGCACTATTAAGTTTTTCCCGGAAAACGATGGGCTCCCTTTTAAATCGTATGGTTTATAGTCTATTCTTAACATTGCTATGAAAAATAAAACTGAATTGCAAAGCAGTGTTACTACTGTATTACTACACCAAAGTTTGCTTTTCTATAACAACATTTACTGAAATGTCTTTGTAGATGTAAGTCTTGCCTTTGAAGCTGAATGCTTGTAACCAGACCAACCAACTGCTGTCTAACAATAAAATTAAATATCAGTGTCTAATTACTAGTTGTTGTTGTTTTTTCTAATGACCACTGTGAAAGAAGAGTTGGGAATACTTACTATAATTCCACTTAGAGATGTGGAGGTGATACATTCACCCCTCATGCCCACTTCCTGACCAATAATAGGGCAGTAACACTTATAAAAGTTAAGTCTAATTGCACAGGTCACTTCTGCTGAGTTCAACTCCAGCCAGTAATTTAGCAACTAAACCAGGTGGGATAAGTGACAGGTATCTTAGATTTATATGTACGTCCTCTGAAGAGTCACCCTTTTGTCTTTCCAAGGGGTGTTTTTAGACTTTCCCTGACATTTTATCAGGTCTTTCTCACTATGTTCACTGCTCACTATGAGATATATTTTTAGGGCTGTCTAAACACACACATCTGATTCTTTTCAGACTGGATCTGAGTCACTTTCATCAGTGGTCCTAGATTAAAAATATATCTCATAAGCGGTCATGTGACTTGTATGAGAAGGGGCAGATCAGAATTCATGTGACTTTTTTTCAACACAGTTGGCGCAAGCAAAGACGCTTTGACATGACAGACACATCCACATTAGAGTCAGATAAAAGTTTTGTTCCTGAGCTTCAAATAACTAAAATGGACTCTCGTTAAACTAAACCTCCAGCCTCATAACACACAGTATGACTGCACCTGAATCCCTGCTATCTGATATCACCCAAATGAGGATGTGTTCCCTGTTGAGTCTGGTTCCTCAGAAGGTTCCTTCCTATTTCCATCTCAAATTGTGTTAATGCTTTGGTTCAATCACATTAAGAAATCAGCATTTGGTGGAATAACCCCAATTTGGAATTACAGCTTTCATGAGTTTTGACATGCTCTCCACCAGTTTTTCACATTGCTGTTGGGTAACTTTATACCACCAGCATTGCTTGATGGTTTGTGACCATCCATCTTCCTCTTGATGCATTCCAGACGTTTTCTGTAGTAAATTGAAGTGCTCTATTTTTTTCCGGGTATATATACTGTATATACTGTGTGTGCTCAGCATGGAATAACCTATGTGGTTATGTGTTATATTTCACTGTGAGAGGTGATAGTATATGAGCTGGTATAAAATGAGATATCGAGCCAGCCTGAGATATAACGTTACAAGCCACTGCATATACGGGATTATAAATAACTGTGATAAAGTGATGCATTAAACAGGCATATTCTAGTCACAATCCATTTTAAACACTTTAAATATAACAGAAATGGAACAGATTAATACTTGACTGATTCAGCAAATAGAATGATGCACATTAACTATCACAGTATGCTTACAAGCATTAACTTACAGAAGTGTATATTTATGTGCACATATTCTAACACGCACCAGCTGAGAGGAAAACCTGAGCCCTGTTTTCTCCAGAATGGCGCCAAAGGAGGCATTAGCAGCCATGCCTGGTGTGGTGTGGGGTCAGGCTCTGGCTGACACGCCTGACAGATGAAAGCAGTAAGTGTGTTCCATACAAAGCCTGACCTGTCGCCAACACTTGACCCTTTCTCCACTTGGGCAGTTTGCCTTACTCAGATTCTGTTTCATCTATTACAAATTAAAATGACCATCCATCAATACACCAAGGAAATGGATAGTATTACACACTTATGCTTACTAATAACTTAAAAGGGTAATTCGATGAGCAATATTAGACAAAGAAATTGTTTTTTTTTTTCATCAGTGATTGTATTTTTCCTAAATTGACCCGTAGACACTGTTTTAACATCTTTTAATAGGTTTAAATTTATTTTAGTTAAAGCACATTAGGCAACAGTTTGCGGGAAGAACAGCTTCCTGTCAAAACCCACATTCAAAAACAGCCACGCATGCACTGGAATACGGTCCATCTGGACTCCTTCGACCACATAACTATTTTCCATTGCTCCAAAGTCCAAGTATCCTCACTAACAAGTGGGTTTCTTTGCTTGCTTTGATCCTTCTGAAACGGTCTATATAGTGTTATAAAATTGTAATAAGTAATTCAAATCCAATGATCATACACTATTTCATATACAACTTCCCTTTGAAAAAAATACAGTATAAGCAATCACTAAAATAGACAGACACACCTTCGCATGATTACATCAGCTGTGTTGCTTTCCAGTATATTTTAATCAGATGTACTGTATGTATAAGCATACTTTAATACAGGTGTTTGATCTAGAATGTAGAGGTACCCTCACTTTTTAGTGCTGTTCTGCCCCCGGTCATTAGAGAAGCCGGTATCTGCTGAAAGGTCAGTGATACAGGTCTCTCATCAGCAGTACAAAGTTGTGTGAATTCCCCAGGGAGGTGAGGACAGAAGTGAAGCTACTTGGGCCTCTAAATGTTCCTGCACAGGTGAGCTGCTAACATCTTGTCACCTGTAGCACTCTGACAGAGACAAGCCCTGTCGCAAGAGTGTGGAGACATGCGAGCTGGCCTGGACCTGCTGACTGATCGCTGAAATGGACGCGATGACAGTGTGCTCTTCTAAATTTCAGGTATTCAGCAAAGCATTTTGAGTTGACCAGGCATAAAATATTTTCCCCCTAAACCTTCTGCTAAGTAAAATAATTGAAGTTAAATTGTTCTTTGAATTACATGCTGCTATACTCTTAAGTTGTAGTGTAGTTAAACTTAATTATAATCTGAAGAGTAGACAAGGCATTTTGAATATATCATTAATTACTATTGTCATCATTAGGTTTAAACACTATTTCATTTTTAATGCTTTGATTTATTAGTCTTTCTGAAATGATATGTTTCTACAGAGTGGGCCATTTATATGGATACACCTTAATAAAATGGGAATGGTTGGTGATATTAACTTCCTGTTTGTGGC
>JAQMYJ010000039.1:1995045-2019227 GCA_030014305.1 Clarias laeviceps
TACATCTGGTCTGGAATGCTTTTAAAAGATAAGGTAAAGAAGAACATAAATTTGGGAGTAGCTCTGCATTTACGAGCGTTTAATATTTTTACGACCTTTAACATAAACTACTATAGAATGTGTTTATTGAAAGTGCAGCTCGTATTGTGGTAAAACAAAGAAAAACACTCTGTTCTCACGCACACAGAATATCATGAAACACACTTAAAATCAAATATTCCTTACAGCAACCCAACAATGTGTTTAAAGTAACCGAAATAACCCAGAAATTAAATAACAATAAACAGATACAGGGATATGCTATATAACCGTTTGTACAAATAAAATCAGCTAGTGAACTTGATCTAAACAACATTTAACCAATGTTTTTTTTTTTATTCATTAGTGTACAGTAAATATCAATAGTTCTGGTTAAGATTTTTCATATTTGTTGTGTAAAGTACTCATGTGGAAAGTACCATCACTATTGTATTTCTTCGATACAACATTGTTTTATGACTAAATTGTATTTTAAAACTGCGGCGAGTGAAAAAGTCACTTTTGCGCCACCTGGCGGTCATTTCACGAATGACTTTGAAATGCAACTGATTTATTTTGGCGGCTGTCGTTTTGCCGTGGCGATGAGCGCGGCGGTAATAATCGTTCCGATTGGGTACCTACTGTATTTTCCTTATCTATATATAATACACCACAATGGCAATGTAAAAACAGGTGTTTGGAGTGTTTTTTATATCCAATGTACATACTTCTTTAGACCCTTGTGGAGATGCGAGAGAAGGACAATAATCATTACAACACTCCATCAATCAGGCCTCTATGGTATAGTGGCCAGACAGATGCTATTCCTCACTAAAAAGGCACATGACAGTCTCCTGAGAGTTTGCCAAAAAGCACCTCAAACAAAATCATCTAGCTTGATGGAACAAAGTTTGAATCAGGAAGTTTGAACTAGTTGGAATCGGGAAATCAAGCACTGTGCATCACTTTTTTAAAACCATTCCTACTGTCAAACACTGTGGTGCAGCATCATGCTGTGGGAAAGTGTGACTAGTCAGTGTGGAGAGAAAAATGGATGCAGAAAAATGAAGAGCTATCCTGAGTGAAAACCATCACCAGAGTGCTCAGGATTTCTGGCTGGGTTGACAGTTTACATTTCATCAAGACAACAACCCAAAACATACTGGCAAGAAAAAAAACACAGAAGTGGCTTCAGAACAGCTCTGTGAAAGTACTGGAGTGGCCCAGCCAGAGTCTAGACCCGAATCCAGTAGAGCATCTCTGGACCGAAATGGCAAGTTCCTGATTGTAGACTTGAAACATCTACAGTACATTATTTGTCTTCAATGCCTTTTGGTATTGCTGAGCTTACGAGTGCATTCCTTCTTAAGAAAGTTTCTTCTATCTCTCTGATAGGTCTGTTGTGTTTTTTCGGCCTATAATGATGGCCTCCTTGACTTGCATGGGTACGTCTTTGGACCGCAGATAAACAACAGACTTACTCTCCCTAATTTGTCATGAAAGAACTAAGAAACAGGTCACACCTGGCCTATAAACTTCTTTCACATGATTACAATGATGCAAAACCATCAGGAAGTAAAAAATGTTTGCACATGTTGAAATAAGAGTTTTAAGTATAAGATTTAAATGTATTCAAAAATTTATATACAGTATTAGGAACAAAGATGGTTGATGGACATTAATGTATATACAAAACAATTTCCTACAAATTTACACTACAGGGCGATGATGGGAGGAAGGAAGGAAATTGTCCATAAACTGTGGCTCAAACAGAAGAAATGATCCTCTAATGACAATGTAGACTTTTCATTGACAGGGATTTTTAGTTAAATCACATCGTGTAGTAATTGAATTGCAGGGGAAAGAGAATGCTAGATGGTATAACAAGCATGCATGAGCAAAAAGAGGCTCCCCTCTGCACAGCATAAGAGTTAAATCTGCAAAGCCTCAAGGGTGTTTAGATGTGACTCGTGGGGCCGCAACCGCAACAGTACACTGCCCAATTGACCATGCAAATATTTGGAGTCAGTAAAGTGCTCATATTTGGCAGTCAACTCAGCCTCAAAGGAGCATGGAAACCACAGGTTAAGAGGGACAGAAAAAAAAGAGCATTCCCAAAGGAAAGACAAGTGCGAAAATGCCGGTGAGAGTCCTCCTGTATGTGCCAGTGGGTTATGATGCTTGGTCGTCACGTCAGACCAGGTCCATTTTGACTTGGCCAGACTGGACGTAATGTCCCATTTCAATTAGGCTCCTAATGCTTTGTTCACACAGAGACTGACGCAAAGCACCAAAGTGTGGGCATAAATTGCCTCAAGTCTTAAACTGTGAATGATTTGCTAATTTCAAGATTTTAATTAGGAGTTCACTCAATCCTGATAAACATGCTGAACCTTGTCTAGGGCAAGAACAATCTGAAGTGACTACATCTAGACTGGAGTAGCAGTGGTGCCAGTGGTGCCAGTTAAAGTGAATCATGTATGACTCCAGTTCTACTTATGTATAAGGTTGGCCAAGGAAGTAAACGTATCCAGATTATTTTGTCTACCGTGCAGTAGGACTATTTTCAGTGTATTGTAGTCTGTATCCAGTAAATACTTGTTGAATAATACAGTGAATTTCCATTTAGGGACACTCCGTGTACTGAATCTGTGTTTTGCGAATCCCTGTTTACTGAGTCAATATACAGTGAATCACTTTACAGTGACTCCATATTTAGCAAGTCCTTGTCCCACGAGATGTCCTATCTAGTAAATCCTCGTGCACTATGAGCCTATAGTCAGTGACTCCCTGTGGAGTGAACGCTCTTCAAGTGCACAGTGTATTAGTGCACATTGCGTAAGTGCAGAGTGATTCAGTGTGCAGTGAATCTGCTGTATTTGTTGAATCTGTTTGAAGTCTTGCGCATGGGTGGTACATCATGTGGGTAATAGATCATAGCGAACAATAACAGTGGAAAGTAGCAAAGAATGAACCATACTGGCAAGATTTACCCTTTACATCTGTGTGTGTAAACAGTATAACGTTTGCTGTTTAGCGAATGCGAATATTGTGTATTCTTGTTGCTGTGAGCCCACATACTGAATTCATTTAAACGTGAAATTTGTGTGTGGAAATAAAACTCAGAGTTTTTAGATTGTCTCCATTCTTGCTTGTGTCCAGTTAAGACATATCTCGTTTATGCAGGATGAGTGAATCAGTGTATTCTGAGTCAGTGTCCAGTGATTCGGTGTTTAGCGAGTCGTTGTTGTAACTGTCTCACACTGAGCACACAGAGACAGTCTCCATCCGCCCCGGTTGATGAATGGCCAAGAAAGGGAAGCTCTTTATCAGACTCTTTATTCAGCTTAAGTCAATAAAGTGTGCTTCGAGTCTTTGGTGGTCCTCTCTACACTATCAGCATCTGGAATGCAAACGCGGAGAGGACCGCAATCAACACACATCTCTATGGCTGTATCGTTGCAATTAGGCGAAGATAAACTTGGGTTTTTGCACTCTAGTGATTTATACTTTGTCCTGTGAAATATTTAGAAAATGGGTTTTCCCACACGAAAGCAGCCGAACATAGAGTGTGTTTACGGCAATAGGCGCTACTTAATTTCTTGCCCAAATGAAGCATGGTTGTGGAGCTTTGAAAGGCCTGATGGGATGATGTTTGTGTGTGTAAAGGGACTTAGTTTAATATGTGCAGTCTTGCCTTTGTACAAATGCACATGTTTATTTGTCTGTTCATTAAGATACAGGTTCCCTCCTCTACTCTAGAATAGAGTTTTGTGTTCCCATGATCCTATGCACTCATCTCAGGATGGTCGATTACTAAAATGAGGTGTGTAGGGAGCAGGGAAATTACTAAACTTCACAGAACAGGAGTGTTCCAGGGATTAGGGTTGGGAACCTGTTCATTTAGGACTAAAATACAGTATGTCTGCATGTGAGCATGACCGCTCTGACAACAGCATTCTTCAGACACTAACGGGAATGTAAGTCCCCGAGCTATGACTAACTGGTGGATGCTGGTAAAATGATACTAAGACAAAAAACAACAACAACAACAACAACAACAACAACACACCTCTTTAGAAGTGCAGAAATTCAAAGCCAAAAGTGGAAGCAAGTTGAGCAGAAGGGTATGAACCCACACAGAGAAGTGTACAGACACTTGCTTTTAGGCCGTTATTATCAGAGCACTATCTGTGTGGCATGAAAAAACAAGAAAACATCCTTCAAAGACTGGATGAGCAAACACAGTGTCACCCGCACATTTCATTTAATGCAGGGTGCTGAGGGTAAAAAAAAATACACAATGCAGAAACCGCATTGTAGTTTCTGCTGGAACTTGGCGGGCAGGGGGAACTACAGCAAAAACATTCTGGCAATCGGGCCTGTTAGATGTGAGTCATTCCACTTAATCAAATCAAAGATAAAAGGAAAGTGAAAGAAAATGATAAAGAGAGAAAGGAAATTGTTATTACAGAACATAATCTAAGTGTCTTTCAATAATACAACTTAAAGTGCTTGCAAAGGCATAACCGCGTATATGGAGGTATGTGAGAAAAGAGTGTAGCAAGTGTAACTTGTTTTTCTCAACTTGTTCAGGACTGTTATGATTTCTCACCTGTAACTATGACCTGGATGCCTGTGTTTTGGATATGAACCTGCCACTTACTTCCATACAGAACATCACCATAGATAGTGTAGTATATATTAGTGCATACTATTTAAATAATATACCATAGTATTACTGTGATACAGATATTACCATAACATGCACCATAAGACTTTACAGAGTACCAGGGACGGTACTGTGAATCTTCATTGAGTACTGTGGTACTACTATAATGTGCATCACTGTACTTTGTGAATTCTGAAGTGGATCCTGTGGCATTTCAGTGGGTACTCTGGTGGCACTATGGTGAGTAACACAAAACTTTGGTGAATTCCATGGCACTTATTGGGTACTAAAGTGGATACTAAAGTTCAACAGGTATCTAATATGTTATAGTACAATCAGTACTATTGTATGGTATGTAATAATAACAATAACAAACTCTTGAACTTTATAGCAATATCCTTACAGTTTTATACATTTTAGATATTTTACCAGTTGGGTGTAAAATTTGGAAACATGGGGAAAAGCCTATCTTCCAGGACAAGTAGTGTTCTGTAGCCACTGTTGACTCTCTACTTTAACCAGAGTGTACAGACAAATAAGCCCACATTCATTAATGAGTGCAATATCAGGAAATTCATGGTTCCTCGCATTTTCTTGAAATATCCATATTTCAGCAAATCAATAATTTTCCACAGCAATATATTGGGAAGCGTCTACAGTTTTCCTGCTTTGTAAGTTCTAAGAATTTCAGCCATGATACAGCCTGGAGCAGGTAGGGCTGAAGGGCTTAGTCACAGGCCTTACAGCTGCCACTTGGTGGAGCTGGGGCTTGAAATGCTGACCTTCTGATCAGTAACTCAGAGCCTTAAACCATCTGCTCTACCACTGGCTCTACTTGCTTTAACTAGGTGTACACAAGATGACTACTGGGTGCTTCCTGAACTCATTCTGCATGTTGGAGTAAACAAATAACACACCTTTCAGGTTCTTAAGTCACTTCTTAAGTCTTAAGTCCTACTTGGGTCGCCCAACAACTCATTGGCAGTCAGACAGGTCAAGTTACAAAACATACAGTAAGACCTGTTAAAACATAAGGCCCCCTGTTAAAGCTTGAACGATGGTAACAGCAGAGGACTCAGGGGGCTATAATGATGGCCTTGCATGTGGCCTCATCAATGGTCAGTTGATGGTCCCAGATCTTCTTAATTTTTTTTTTGTACTGTTTCTTGGACCCTCCAGTGGTGTGGCCGCTCTCTTGACATGATCTTTTATGGCAGCCTATTAGTTTTCATTCTGCAGATATGGCCAAACCATGGGAGTCTGCACATCCATATTTGGTCTTCTACTGCCGGTTGATAGTCGCACCAGATTCTAATCAGTGATCACTGAAATAGTTCCAGTGCTAACATAAAATGTTTTGACTCTGATCTGTCCCTAGTGGATACAGCTTTAAAAAGCAAGTATAAAATTTATTTATTTATTTTTATCAAATTGATAAATCAATGCTGCTTATATAGTTCCAATTGCGTATCAAGTACAGTTCTGGGAATTAGCCAGGAGAATCAGCATTTCTGTCTAAATAAATAAATAGATTCTGCTTATTCCAACAGTTATTTTCAGTGTAATGCATACAATCATCTGCTTTAAACATGACTGAAAGCTTGCAGACCTGTCCTGAGATGGTACATTTACATTACCCAGTGTTTTGCATAATTTTTCTCAGCCACAAGCACATGGATCAATCGACGATCGGGTTGATGCTCCCAGCCATGCGCTCCACCACTGATCTTTGGTGTCTATGCTGCCTTGCTTGCATTGCGTCTTGCTACTGATATATTTGCAGTGGGCACTTTGGCAGTGTATTGGGCCAGCTCTAGTAAAACGACACACTGTTTTGGACACCAGAAGGCTGTAGAAGCCCTCAATTGCTGAAAGAGAGCCAAGCAGGCTCGAGTGGGAACAGATGGGTCGAACACAGGGAACTGCTAGGATCATGGGGAAGGACCACCATCAACGCCACTGGTGCCCACAGCACACCACTCACATGGTCCTTCTCTTCTCCTCCTACTCATTAGCAGTGTATGATGCAGAAGCCTAATGATGCCTCACCACAATTTTCACTCACATATGGGCTTTAAGTGAAGGGTCTGCTCTGGGTCACTGTGTTGGACCCTACTGGAACCATTTACAAATAATTACAGTGTAGGAGGAGAAGGAGGTAGAGGGAAGGAAGGGGGAAAAAAGACATCCATCTGTGGGCTAGTGCCGTGCTAGCCTTTAGGATGAAGTGCAGATCATCATGGTATCAGAATGAAGTTTGGGAGGTCAGGCTTGAAAAAGACATAAATGATGTGGTTTGTTCAACATTAGTCAATACTTTAGAGCATCTGGAGGTTCTCAATGGTCAACACAGAGAGAGACTGGAAGGTGATGAAAGGTGTTTAAGGGGAGGAAAAAGCCTCAATGACGAATACAGAATGAATACCAGTTATGGCCTGCATGGTGTCTCCAGAGATATGTGGTTTGGACATGCTCATGAAGTCTACACTTCCTGTAAAAAGCTCTGAAGTTCCCCAACCCACTACTCCTGTTCTGCCTTCAGGGTAAATTCTAGCACCGTCATCAGTCCCTCTGCCTTGTAGTGACACTTTCACAAAGCGGTGCTGAAATGAAAATGCGGGAGGGTGGGCAGGTTGAGGAGTCAAATGTCACCTTTAACTGCTAAGGGTTCTTTCCTACTCGCTTGCATAACCCGAGGCGAGTCATTTAGAGAAGTGAGAAAGATTTCTGGGTGGCTTTGCTTTCTACCCAAAAATAACTGGAAAAGAAAAGAAAACAAGGAGGGGTTTGTCTTGACCACATTTTATTTTAAAAAAAATAGTGAATTTTGAATGAGTGTTACTTTGACCATCCCACAATAGATTGTTTTCCAATAATAACACATCATGTGGGCTGTTATTCTTCTTATAAGTCAGCAATTTGCCAACATTAGCAGTTATATACTGTATATATTTTAAATTTATTAAAGAATGACAGGTTGTAATTTTATACATTTATACTGTAGCGGTTAAAGGTGACATTTGACTCCTCAACCTGCCCACCCTCCCGCATTTTCATTTCAGCACCGCTTTATGACATCGCCATTGCATAGGCAAGTTAGTTCCTGTGACCAGATGCCCTTCTTTCTGAAGCCTTTCACATGTCAAAAAACTTAAAGGTAAATCTTTGGCTATGACTCTTACTAAGCACTGACATTAGAGACTCATTCCAAAAATGGTAGTTGACATCTTGTCACAGGTAACCATAGTAACTTATGCTATTTTTACCTTTTGGCATTTGTTTTATTTGTTTGTGAACTATGTATGTGTAGAATTAATAATAGTTGTTGTTTTTCTTTTTTCTTCTTTTTTTTTTTTATTATTTCATTTGCTATACATTTGATGGAACCACAGTGGAAGACAGACCCTGGTCATAAAAATCCCAGACTGACAGGAAAAGAGAGAGAGATGGTATAAAGAGTAGAAGAGATTAGCCAGAAGATTCAAAAGAGTAGATAAAAACAAGCTAAAGGCAGAGACAGGGAATACAACAGAGGGAAATTCAGTGTGGTCTGAGAGCTGGAGGCACTGATTTAAAGGTTGTTGATCCCAAACCGTCGTCCAAGTAGTACAACACAGCCACCAACAAATCCACTCTATCATTTCACGTAAGTCACCACACTTAGAACGTCCTTATGTGCTTAGAGCTATTGAAGTGGAAAGTGGGACGTGCAGACACTAGCTGTAAAGGACTACTGGATCCCTTCCTTATTTTGTGAAGGCATTCATAAACACATGACAGAACGTCATTGAATATGTCATAACTATAGCGAATACCATGACCACTTTCCATGCTTTTGGAATGTCAGAGCTTGTGTATGAAACACTTGTTACCATTACTGTCAGAAAGAAGAACACTGGGCCATTAACTGCTAGAGCATGTGTTTCCCATGGCATGTAACTGTAGGTCAACCAAGTGACAAAATGTTAATGGCCCTGTTTTTATGACATCCCATAAAGCTAAATTTACAAATGAACTTTAATATACATAATTGAGATGATCTTTTTTAGACAGTTAAAAACAAGCTAAAATCAACAAAAATATACCCACTAAATTTGGCTGATTTATGCTTCTGCATCCAGTCTATGCTGTAGGTCTCACAAAGTTGTGTACCCTATCCTGTACCCTATTGCATACCTTGATGTACACCTCACCAGAAATGTAACTACACGTCAAAGCGATGCAGACCACAACAGCTGTAACAATGTACAGTAACAATGGAAAACATGGTAGCAATGCTTTTCCGGCTTCTTTTTCTATTCATTTATGGCCTCTTCTTCTTTGCTACCATTTTTCAATCATCTTGTAATCTGGAGAAAATAGACCAAATCAAGGAGAGATAAATCGGAGAAGTCTCCAGCAAGATCCACTCACTTTAATTTTCTATTGTTTGGATAAAAAAAAATCACAATGTCAAAAAATTTTTTATCTTAATTAAACTTTAAATGCACATTACAGTCAATTTCCCAGAGAAGTTAAACTAAGATATACCCTTGAGGGTACCACCCTATTGGCAAGTGTTAGTACCTTGTAATTTCCAGTTTAGTACCTTGCTTTTTCTCTAAATGCACTGCACTACATGCTCATAATTATGACAGGTTAAATTTGGAATGAACTCCTTTAACCATGGAGGTTCAGTAACACCTATAATTATGACAGTCTGCAAAGAAATTGCTCTGTCATAGCTTCTTGGTGTGTGTAGGCCTAGACCATTCCATCATCCAAAGGTTATTCTAGGTCATTTCTATCTCCAGAAGCTACAGCTCTACGATGACTTGTGAACATGTGGCCACTGAGAGTAAGTAACACTGCATCAAGAGTTGACGGATCAATTTTCTCCACTGCTCTTCCTATCCCATTTTGCCAGGTTGCAAACACATGATGCAGATTAAACACCTAAAATAGAGTAACAATTGCAAAATAAAAATCCATTATTCATGCATCCCAGCCACAATTCAGATAATTCACCTCCAAGCAGTTACAAGGAATTTGGAAGACACATCACGCAACATCTGGCTTACAGAGCTTTTGGTGGAATTGAGTGATTATAAATAGTAGACTTTCGGTCAAACTCCAAAGAAAGCAACAATTAACATTTATTGGATTGAGTTTAGCTTAATGGTTAGAACTGTCACCTTTGTCCTTGCAGGTTAAGGGTTTGTATCTTGCCTCTGGTCTTGTGTGCATGGAGTTTGCATGTTCTCCCGGTGCTCTGTGGGTTTCGGAAGACAAGCAGTGTAAGCTAATTGGCCAAATTGCCCATAATGTATGACTGAGTGCGCATGTGCTTTTGCTCTGCAATGAGTTGGCACCCCATCTTGGGTGTACGCTAACTTTCCTGGGATAGGCTCCAGGCCTCCAATGACTTTACACAGGATATGCAGTTTCCAGGACTGATGGATTTAGCTTCATGATAAAAAATTATATAACCGCAATACATGTACTTACAAGATCAGAAGGAAAAAAATCCACAAAGTTAGAAAAAGTTAGAAAAGCATGTCTCTAAGTGTTTTATTCTTTTAGAACCCAATAATTTGCCTGCCAAAACAATTTCTTATACATGATTCAGCAGATCAGACATTAACACTGTATATAGGAAATGTCCTAAAAAATTTTTTATATGCAAACAGTTTCAGGCACAAATACCTTGCTGCAACATCATGCAACATCACTCCTGATAACCACAATGCATAAAGCAGTGTGTTTTTCTGTAAGGTACATATTATAGGTTCATACCTAATAACAGCATGATATGGCTATAAAATGTATACATTTTATGTATACCCACCCATTTCTCCAGATTTGCCCTGCACCTCAGTGGCTGGGTATTATATATGGGCCTTGCCCAAGGTCCCAACAGTGGCAACCCAGTGGTGGTGGGGCTTGAACTCCTGACCTTCCGATCAGCAACCCAGAACCTCAACCGCCTGAACCACCACTGGCCAGCAAATATTTGTTTAATACTTCTTTGCCTCAGTAAAAGGCATGGATTGCATCTAATTTGAAAAGCACATAGTAGTGATACATTTTGTTACATTTGCTAACGTCAACTGGTTTTATTCATCTATAGTAAGTTTGCATGTGTTCTGTTACCAGTAGTCAGTTGAGTTACTGGCAATTAAGTGCTTTCAGGCAAAACAACACAGAAAAAAAATATAAAATAGAAATAATTTTCAACAATTTAATACAAATCATAAAAGTTTATGTAACAAAGAAAAAGAATCATCACATTTTTTACAGTGTACAATATACCTTCACTCAAATGTAAATTCTGTGTACTTTTTCCACCCCTGATTAATCAGTACTGGCTGAGGTTGATTAAACCACTATTAGAACGTCCTGGCCACTACAAACACCTGTAGCATTAATGACCGCTGTGGTGGGGGCACAGAGGAAGGGAGCGGGCAATGCCGACAGGCCTGTATTACCTCCTGTAATGACTCTTTAGATGATCACATGAGTGTTCCATTTCTAGTGACTTGCACAGTGTTGGTGGTCCTTTTGTGGTCAGAACCATGTGTGGGTTTCTTTAAGGGCTAAAGGACTACGGGTTATGCCTTGCCATTTTTGATTGAGAAAACCAATTTTGCGCCCAGGGACTTTCCCAAATGACAAAGCAAAGCATATTCTGGAACTGCCCACCACAGTCGGCTTCCTAACCACAGACGTGTATTTTATATAAAACCAAAGGAACAATTGCCATAAACGCATCCAGTACTATATGACTATGCTTGGTCTTATGATATGTTTATGATTTACCAGTTTGGTCTAGAACTGTGTGTGTGTGTGTTAATTGCATTGCTTTAAGGTGTGCTGCTTTGTTGGGAAAGTAATGTGTGCAATGAGGTATTATGCATTATATTATGCATAGGAAATAACATCAATTCATAAATGTTTAGGAATACAGAATGAGAAGGATAATGAAGAACAAAAAAGTGAACTTTTGTTTTGCCCTTTGGCAAAAGGAAAAAAACGTCTGACTTCCTCACAAGCCACTTTAATTCATCCAACAGGCAGCATGGCAAATGTACATATGGATTTGTTTTAGTGGATGCAGTAGCGTTGTTCTAAAGTGTCCATTACTGCAGTAAACAAACCAGCCTGACCAGAGATTTTAGATTTTTTTTTTTTTTTTTCCAAAGAAATATTTCCCACAAAAGATCATTAATGGCTGTTTATAAATTTCATGTTGAATATAACCTGCATTGGAAAGTTTTTATTTATTATTTGCAACTATTATTTAAATTACGAGTGTTGGTTGTAATGTTATTCTGTTGTCCTACAAGCCCCGCCCCGATAACCCGCCCCCCTCTGCTATTCCTGCTGTTATACTCCTATCTCACCTATGCGGTTTGACTTTGCGAGGACCAACGTGCGGAAAGATGGAAAATAATCACAGCGGCAAAATTCGCGGTGAATCATGACGAACCGTACTTACGGCCACCGCGTGAAACCGCGTAGGTGAGATAGGGGTATTAGGAGTAAACAGATTATGGCCAAACTTCGCTGAGTGTTGATGGTAGAATAATTATAAAGGTCTTGACTAAAACAACATGCATGAGGAATCACAAAGAAGTTTTTATTTTCTGCAATGGAAAAGTACTCGAACTAGTTACGTTTGTAGTAATGTAACTGATTACTTTTTAAAGACAGTAATTTTGTAATGTAATTAGTTACTTTAAAAAGTAACGTCCCCCAACACTGTAAATTACTGTATCTAAAATAGTAAAAAAAAGATCTTTAGGACTTAGGTATAAACCACTGTTCTCTCCAAACCAGGGGCCTCTTTATTTCTCCTTTGCATTCGCCCTCCAAAGCAGACGCATTTAACTCTGTTCTTCATCCACAGCTGCCGCCCACATGTTTCCATCCCAATCAGGTTTGGGATTCTCATACCTGAGATGCATCTTGCAAGACCTTCCTGCTTTCATATCTGTGTTCTCCCATTTTCTGTGATTATTCTTATCGGGTGGCAGGGGAGAGGGGGGGGAGGGGGTGCAATGACAGGCTACACCTTTGCTGAACGTTTCCTCTCAAGGTACAACCTACAATATTTCAAGCACATTAATTGTTTCTTCTTATCATTTTGTACAATAGCACCTGCTAACCATAAGAACTAATGGGAATAAATACCTGTCCATTTAAGGGGATTTCACAAGGATCAGCTATAACATGAAAACGCATGTCTACAACTGTGTAGGTTTCCCTCATGCTGGCAAAAACCCATTGAGGCATGGACAACACAAGAGGTCTAACGGTATGCTGTGCTATCTGGCACCAAGACCTTAGCAGCAGACCCTTTGCATTCTGTAAATTGTAAGGCGGGACCATGGTTCGGACTTGTTTGTTCATCATATCAAATAGATACTCGATTAGATCTGGGATCTGGGGAATCTGAAGGCCAAGAAAACACCTTCAAGTTATTGCCACGTTAATCAAACCATTTCTAAATAAATTGCATTATGGCATTGTGCATTACTCTGATAAATACTGTTGCAGAATACTTTTTCCCCAGCAGAACACTGCTCAGAGCATCACTCTACCTCGACCAGCTTGCGTTCTTCCCATAGTGCATCCTGGTGCCATCCCTTCCCCATGCAAGCGATGCACATAATAAATAATAAAATAAAATGTGATTTATCAGACCAAGCCACATGTTTCACTTTCTTTCTGTGGTGGACAGCGGTTAGCTTGGTCAGCAGTATCTAAGAAGCTACTGGACTAAACCATTTAGCCTTTCCTCCTTACAGGCACCAATGAGCTTTGAGTGCCTATGACCCTGTCACCAGTTCAGTACTAACCACTGCAAACTGAAAACACACCCAATAACACAGTCATTACTAGTCATTACAGTTTGGCCTTTGTAAAAGTCACTCAGATCCCAATTTTTTTCAGCTGCCTAATTACATTACAGGAACCTGTAACAAAATTTCATGGCTAATCACAATGTATAATTGTATAATGTATAATAAAAAAATATATAAAAAAAACATATGTGTCCCCAAGTCACACTGAAGGTTTACAGCTTTCTCGTGAACATAAAAAGTTGCCTTATTTACAATTAAAGTTTAAAGGTTAAAAACATTTAACAACAACTTTGGAAAGATGTCTCATCCTAACATTAATGTAACTACCTATATGCAGATAAAATTTAATTTTTAATGAACAAAATAATAATGCTGGCGATTTGTCAAAGTATAGGAGAAACAAAACACTAGAGTGTGCGTTTATCAGAAAACTTCAACTTCAACTTCAGGATGGTCAGTGTATCTCCACTTCATACCTGACAGCATCATATTGTCCATTTGTTCAATATTTTTCCAATAATTGTCTATTTAAACTGACATATTATTCTGCAATTACAAACTAGTGGCTAATGAACTCCTGAAAATTGGGTTTTTACAAGATTTCCTTCATCAATAACCAGTTGTTTCATGGGGGAGTTTGTTTCATGGGAGATTCTCAAAACACACACACACACACACACACACACACTAAACACACTAAATTTATATTCATATTTTTATATATCGTTTGTTATTAATTTTGCATGTAATTTACATACTATCTGCCAACATTGCTAACGAACATAATAGAATTTAGTTAAATTGTGACAATGAATAAGATAAGGCAAACTTTTCCCATATGATGCCTGTTTAGAGCTCGGAAGCATTTGCATAACTGTCCGCCATTTCACAATCAGCATGGATTCCTGCAGCTCCTGATCCGTAATGATAAGCAAGTAGAGCTCTGGTCAGGGTCAGACCCCCAAGGAAGTGCAGGTGTGGCAGTGGAGCTGATTTGAGGTCTGTTCTATTCTCTCTCTCTCTCTCTCTCCCTTTATTGCTGCGGACATTCCCTCATGGACTGGCAATCTGGTGATCTCTCTGAAGAAGAGAAGAAAAGAGAACTTGTCCTGCGTTTGGCTCAGTCTTATCAGGAGCCTTCTGAAGAACAGAAATACCAGGCATTCTAACATCCCCACTTGTGTAATAGCGTAGCATGTTTTAATCAACGAAGACCATCCCGCTGTGGCCTCCTGATTAGCCCTGGAACGAGTTTGTTTGCATTTAATGACCAACAAAAGTTAAAGGGGAGATTCCATTATCTCATTCCCCTGGGTATGCTAGATGTAGGCCTGGTTCCAATGCCTAAATCAGCAAGAAAAGTTTCACTGAGTTTGCAATAAGGACAACTGTCCATGACGCAATAAAAATTGAGGTTTTGGGGGATTTAATTAAAATGTTATTTGTCAATAGAATGTGCAGGATTTGAAAAGCGGTCTCAGAGACTGGGTCTCTTTTTTCGTTGCAGAAGCTTTCACTGAAGCAGTTTGTCTGAAAAATATTTACCTCTGTTGTTTGTTGTCTTCTTTTTCTTGTATTCTTTGTTCATTTATTGTCTTGTTTTTTTCTTTTAATGTTGACTTGCTTTGGCAGTATTCACGATAAGAGCAGTACTTGTAATGCTTCTTTTACTTTAAGTCTGAAAATACCTAAATGCTCATGTTACTGTATGATAGATTAGAGTCAACTTTTGTGATAACGAATAATTTTCATTTTCTGTATTGGAGCTGTTAACTGGAATTTATTTATTTATTTATTTAAACATTTTTGGTGCTTCATTTTTCTGATTCTTTTTCATCTATAATATCTCAGCTGGAAATATAAATAGGCTAAATAAATATCTTTAGAAATATATATACATATATATAATATCGACATAATGGTCGTATAATGTATAATGTCCGACCCTGCTCTCAGTTCCCAGCCTAATAAGCTTGGATATGCAAAGAATAAAGAATTTCACTGAGCAGTAATGTATATGTATATAAAGGCTGAACTTAAATTAAAAAAAAATATATAATAATAGATAAGAATGTGCCTTATTACTTCGTACGCTGATCTGTCCTGATTTACCTCTATGGTTTAATTAAGAAGTTATTATAACAGGAGAATATCATAAAATCATAACAAGTGTAAAATTTGGAATTCAGGACCAGGGTTCGGAAACATACTCTCTGAATTAACACTAAAACTTGTAACCTGGAAGAAGCTCGTCTTTAACACACACACACGTACTGTACACACACACATACTGTAAACCCGTACATTTTACACTCAGCGCTTTCTGGGGGGGGGGGGGGGGGGTGTTAGAGTGTGTGTGTGTGTGTGTGTGTGTGTGTGCTTGGGAGGGGGGTTTAAATGGGTGTGTTAGAGAAGAGGATAACAGTAACAGTGTGCAGGATTGCGACACGAGCTATCAGACCCGACCCGTCCCAACAGGTAGCACCGTGCACGTTCCGTGCGTCTATTGCGCGCTCTCGTCGACGCACGTCACCCGACTCGCTTCTCGCGCGCTGGTTAAAAAGAAGACGGAGACGCATCGGAACAAGCACGTGAGCGCGCGGAAGAATCGGAGCATCGCGCGTGTGTGTGTGAGAGAAAGATAGAGAGAGAGAGAGAGAGAGACGACTAAACTTGGTGCTACTTTTTTTACGCGCTGCTTAAACGGGATTTAACTTGAGGTTATTTATCCGGATGAATATGCTACACGTTTTTAAACTTGTTACAGTATGATGAAAGAACACGTTTTACACGTGTCGGGACTGCACTTGTAGCCTTATTTATTCCCGTGAAGTTGCTGGGTGTTTGTTTGTTTGTTTGTTCCCCCTGCCTTTGATGTACACTTAATATTTGTTACAAAGTTACTTTACACATCAATCAACAGAAGACTGTATACATTGTTTTTTTTGGGGGGGAGGGGGAAACGTTTCCTTTAAAATCAGAAACATCAAAGCAACTCTTTGATCTCAGAGCCGTTATATATAAATATAAATATCTAAATATATATATATAGAGAGAGAGATTATTTATTTCCCTGCCATGAGGCATCTGAAGTTCGTGCTCGTGTTGGTGATCGCCGTCGCCGACCTGTGGGAGTGCGCGGACGCCAAGTGGGGCGACAAGGGCGAGTTGAGTCCGCGGAGGCGGAGATGCTACGACGGGAGTCTGCCGAGGCGCCTGAAGAAGAAGGAGCGCAAAGCACCCGGCGGCGGCGGCGGCGGCGGCGTTGGAGACGTCTGTTCCGCGCTCTACCCGCGCGCCTCGTGCTGCCCGAGCCGCAGAGTCCCGCACCGGACAGACCCCACGGTAACGCACTCACATGCTTGTTTTATACGCTCCTGTCTTGTCATCCTCACCTGGTCCTGCTCTCACACACCTGGTCATGAATGTTCTCTTGATAAGTATAAAACTAGATGCGCTTGAAACTCTTGCTTTAAGTAAAGAGTTTAAATGTGGTTTATCTCATTCATTCATCATTCATCATCATGTACACTTATAGATATTTAAAAAACCTAAGCAAGTCATGACCTTTTTATAACCTTATGTACAGATTGAAAGTGAAGCCAAGGTGGGTGTAAAAATCTTATCCTATCGCTATCTATAACATACTGTAAATAGGATTGCACTCCTTTTAATTGCTGCTCATAACTCATACTGTAACTGTAACAATACTGTAACTCAATATATAAACTTTAAAATACTCAGGATCCACTACTATATATATAGCACTACTATAACTGTTGCACATATTCTATATAATAGCCTCCCTCATTGCGCTCTCCATAATAATTTGCTCACAGATAATATATATATATATATACAACCATCTCAAACCACGATATCATAATCATGGTACACAATGTCTTCCTTCATTGCATCCATCTATAGTTATTTGCATTCATTGCACCTTATACGTATACTCCTTATCCTTATCGTTACATGTCAATTATTTTGCTCAGCCACAAATGCACTTCTGTTTAGATGCTAACTGTATTTCATTGCCTCGTATCATACATGCACAGTGACAATAAAGTTCAATCGAATCGAATCTCACTTAAAACCTCCCTTTATAGCTATTAATGACAATTCTTTGAGGTTCATAGAAATGAAAATTTTAGTCGCAGATTAATTGTGGTTTCATGCGTTCGTCTGGTTTTAGGGATGTTCTTGATGTGTGGTTTTGCATTAGCCTGTTTCACAGATATGTTCAATGTCTGTGTCTGTGTCCTGTCCTGTTTTATAAATGTTCAGTCACCCAATGTTTGCCAGCTATTACCTGAACAAATCCTGCCTAAACACCTGATGTTTCCAGCACACAGGTTTTATTTAAATGCAGATTTATGTGTCTAATTGCCAATTCTTTTTCATTGGCAAACTTTGTCCCATTGACTCCATGCTTTAATTAAATCATGGACCAAATAATAAAAAAAAAAAACAATTTTGTGATTCTATAGCAAATTCGCAGCAAAAAAAAAAAAAGAAAAGTGCCCCTTTTCTCATGTAAAAGGCCTTGGTCGGGCAGCCCATGTGGCTGGGTGGCATTACATTTTGGTGGAAAAAAGCCATATTGCATCATTTCATTTGCTCAAGTCATGCAAATAAGAGTGGTTCTGAATGGAACAAAAACAGGGAGTGGACATCTCCTCCTCCCTGCTACACTGCCCACACACGGAGCCTTTTGAGCCAATGGCAAAAGAATAACAACAACACCATTGTGTTTGTTAGTTTCACTAATGGCTGGAGCTGGAGAACATCACTCTCCCGAGGGCTCGGCCCTGGCCAAGTGTTAATGCCGTGGGGAGAGCATTTGCCCCGCATCCCCCTGACCCCCCCTAGAAAACTTACACCTATTCCCCCCAAGGGACCAAAAGTGTTTGGCTTAAGCCCTTAAACACCTCAGCCACAGATGAGCTTGCTCCCTTTAAGAACTAGATGGTCAGGTTAATGCGATTTCTCACAACGTCCTATGATCAGATCTGCGCTTCATTTCTGATGCAGATTTCATAAAACCTCCACTTGTACACAATTTCGGCTATCCATGACGTAATGCGACTCCTTGGCCTCCTGGTTGCCTCTTACCGTGTGGCCTTGTGGGACTTCAGCCGCCTCCATTGTGTAAGGTTGAATGACAAGCAATTGTCTTCAAGTGTGTCTTTGTGTGTTTATATGTTTGTTCTGGTAATCTCACTGACAAAGGCAATTGTGCAGATCTTAATAAGTAACCCCAGCAGCTGCAGTACCGCTCTGGATGATCTTGATGATTCCAGATTTCTTTATTATCCAAAAAATATATATATCTTTAAAGGATGGTGGTAATGTTAAAACAAGGCATAAGCGACATTTATTTAGAGATTCAAGTCTTAGAGTATGTGCTGACCAGAACATTTTAAAGTGCAAGGGGATCAAAGGAAGGTTTGACACAAGTTTATTCCCGGGTTTAAAGTTTGTTTAATGGTTTGTTTATAACATTTGCTATTAATGTTAACCATGTCGTATGACTTGGCCTTTATTCTTGTTATGTAATGGAAGCAATATATTCATGAAGCAACTTGTCAGGAATGACGCCTGACTTAAAAAGGTTGAAATCTTCATGACTGACCCTGATGGGTTTTCATCCCTCTTTAGGAAATACTTTTAAATTTTAGAGCACATATAGTTTTTTTTTTTCCCTACCCCAACAAACAAAGGTGCTCTTGTTTGTGGTACGGGTGATGGCATCACTGGAGCCTATCCCAACAGCATATGGGCACTGGGCATGCTTGAGAGCGCACAAATGCTGCTCTCCGTGGACCATGTGCCAGTCCACGGCTTGCTAGATCAATGGGCAATTTAAAAGCAGGAGAACAGGCCAGGGGTAACTCAGTGGTTAAGGCATTGGACTACGGTTCCGAAGATCCCAGGTTCAAACCCCACAACCACCAAGTTGCCACTGTTGGGGCCCTTGAGCAAGGCCCTTAACCCTCAACTGCTCAGATGTATAATGAGATAAAAAAAAAAAAAAAAAAAAAATGTAAGTCGCTCTGGATAAGAGCATCTGCCAAATGCCTAAATGTAAGAGGTACCCGATGAGCTGGGGAACCAACCAGAACCAACTCAGAGTGAGACAGGAAAGAATGTCCCAGACAATATACCTGTACTATGTTGGAGAATCTGAATGGGCTAAGCTTCATTTCCTATCTTGCATTCTCTGTTAAACCAGTTTCCTCACAGTTTCATTTATCTTCTTTCTTGTATAACCCCCCCTCACCACCACCACCACACACACACACACACACACCACCACCACCACCACTAAAATGTCTTTCAGTGCTAATTTGGCTGAATTATAGACTTAATTATGAAGTTAAAACCTTAACTTTTGTGGCTGTAGGTTCCTGTTTAAGAGGCTGGGGGCAGGCCACAGCTTTAATTGACTTGGACAGACTGCTAATTTGTTGATCCCAGCGGTGGAATGATGTGCCTGTCTATCTCTAAATTGGTGTTTATACATGGACCTCACACAGAGCAGGCGAGTGGTACCAGGCGGCTGCTGCTGGGCCACAGGCGCACGCCTGTGGAGGGGAGGCCCATTACACTGTTGTTTTATTACAGCTAATTTGTTACGTAAATAAACCTGCTAATTTTCTAGGCCCCAATCTATTTGTTTGGATTTGTTTGCTGACTTAAAAGAGCATTTAGAAAGCACACGTTTTTTTTTTTCCCTGCATTTTGCTCTACCGTGTGTTTTTTTTTTTTTATGTTTTTGTTTTTTAGCATGGCATGCTGCCAACATGTGATGTGTAATTTTTGGATTTAACTGATTTAACTAAATTTAACTGTTTTAAAGTAGATCAGCTTCATCAAGTGGTCGAACAATCTTTGTGACTCTGAAAACCAGAGAAATCCCATCATAATGCCACTCAGATTCACTCCAAAGCCAGTGAATAAGAAAAGCCTATGTGACTCAATACAGTGCCAATCATACTCTAATCAGGCTCCTTCCAGAGCCAATCAGGCTCACCCTCCCTACCCCTGCCAAAAACAGCAAGATTCAAATAGACAATAAAGCTTATTCCAGTGCCAACCAGACTCATCCCAAAGCCAACAAGACAAAAAAGCAAAGCCTCATCCAAATGCCAACCAGACTACAATGAGATTCTCATACAGAATTTGTCAAAAATCAACCAAACACCAGCGAGACTCATCCCAATTCCATCGAGACTCAAAAGCCACAGCCTTATTCAAATGCCAATCATGCCAACAAGATTCAACAAAATATCTAGCAAACAACCAAATCAGAATCACCCACTAAGACTCGAAAGCTCCAGGACTTTTGTCAAAGACAGTCAGAATCAACCCAATTACGAAAAAAAAAAAAAGCACCAAATCCATTCAGACATATATGTTCTGCTTCTATAGCTATAATGTTTTAAGAATTCTTAAATGTTGTTGCTGTAACACCGGTTGCCTGATCCCCTCAGATCTTTTCCACCAATAACACGGAGTGTTCCAGACTGCTAGAGGAGATCAAGTGTGCCCGCTGCTCACCAAATGCCCAGATGCTCTTCCACTTATCCGAACAAGAGTCAGCACGACACCATGAACCAGATCTGCCGCGTCTTTGCCTCGACTACTGCCAAGAGTTCTACTATACCTGTAGGGGGCACGTACCAGGTAATATAAACTGGCGCTATATTAAATAACACTTATAAGTAAACCTTATTTGATGCTTCAGAGCCGTTTATACAAAAATCGCGTGATGCTTGGAAACCTCAAATGGCAGTGCAACAAATCCATTTGTTTCCAAGCGAAAGCGAATCAAATGCTGTAAAAGAAACAGCAATACAGCAAACGTCCAACTGTGTGTTTGTTCCAAAGGTCTTTTCATTGTGTAATACAGCTTCTAACCTCGATCCTGCGTGAGCACATGGACGTTTACAGCATGAATGCTTAGCCTAAAGCCAGAGGAAAAGACGTCAGAGGCAAACCCTTTCCAAATGTTTGAATAAAATCCCAGTAAAGGTTACAATACAAGGATTATCATTCCACAGATGCTACGCATCTAGACACTGAGCGAAAGGTATTGACTTATCCCACAGCAGCGGCCACTGTTTATGGGTCACACATATACACACACATAAATATGGTGCTCAAGGCTTCTGCCAAACCCTAACAAAGCTGACTGATTAGTCCTGGCGTACAGGACGTACTGTTTGCTTGCTTTTTTTTTTTTTTTTTTTTCTCCACACAATGCCATCCCACACGATGCATCAGAAAGGTTCTATAAGCCCGTCTAACACTGTCGTTCTGTGCTTCTACTGAAAGGATTATGTGAACGTCTAAATATTTCTGCTTTTCGGTACGATCTGAAATACAGCAGAATCCCCTTGGATTCCCCTTGGCAAAGGTTTTGCCATTTTAGTTTGTTCTAGATCTTTTTCTTAAGAATCAAACGCAAATCTCATACTTGCACAAACATGAAAAAAAAAAAAAACATAAATTCCATTAAATTAAAAAAAAAAGTTGAAAAACATATAAGTCTACAAGGCCTTGTGACATTTTTCAGGGAACTTTATCAATCATACTGTAATTTTTCAAGTCATATCTTAATGCAAGCAATCACGGACCAAGTGGTGTTCTCACGCACTGTCACGTCGCAGCTGTCAGACACACCTCAGCACCCATGAGTGGACACACACACACATATAGGCACTCACATATACGCACACACATACCCAAAATAAATCCTTGACAATCTAGCATGACTAGATGTGAATGAATGGTTTAATGTTAATATATATTTTTTTTTGTATTCCTGGCGTGCGTCTGTATTTACGTCAGTGGAGCCCGGGTGCACGTGTATGACTAAGGTCTAGACACGACCGCCCCTGACACCTTGCCCCGCTGCACGGTGTGGCGGAAAATACCAGCTGTTTTATGACAGCCGTCCGCTTCGACGGTTTGTTTTTCCTTGGTGGTGCATTCGAGAAAGTCTAAACAGTGTATGCTTGCTGCCGAGCCGAAAGAAGAAAATCACAACGGTTAAACATTAGGCTGCTATAATGGGGTGGTGGGGGGTTGGGGGGTGGGCTTGGGGTTGGGGGCGTTATGTTTTATAGCATGAATGGCATTAGGAACAAACTTCCTGTGTTTGCCTGGGTGTGTCACTGTGCAGAGGCCGCAACTGTCACTGCTTGGCACATTCCATCTGATGGGATGGTATGTAGATTAGACAGGCGTAGATATCCAAGCAGGCCACACACATACACACAGATACACAAACAAATCAGTCATCTTAAACATATTGTCGGTCAAACATGCTGAAAACGATCGACGCGAAACTGTTGCGGTAAAAAGCCGACCGACGCAGAAAGAAATCGGTAAAGACCAGAGAACAGAAGTCCACCAACCTCGACTCTCCTCCTCGTCCCTCCTCCCGTCTGAATCTCTTTCAAAATCAGCATATGTGGTGACGAATGACACATTTATTTTTCTACAAAGGTTGTGTATATGTAAAACTGCTGAAGTGCATCAAGATGTCAAGTACTTTGGGTGGCCACCCAGGTTGAGCTGGAAGATAACCAGATGCAAGTATAACCATAGAAGCAGCGATGTGGACAGAGTCGCACTCTCGGAGCAGTACAATAAAACCGGGCCGTACTGTGCAGACGCGCAGACAGTGTGTGGCCACGTAGTAATTTTGCCATATGTTTAGGGAAGTTGTTAACCATAAATGGCCCAAATTAGAACCGTTGTAGGGTTTTTTTTATTTTTATGTACATATAATTTATTTTCTAGTGAATACTTTTATATTCTGGGCCTTTTCCCCCCCTGAGCGGTTTATTATATGATGAATAATGCAAACTCTCAGTGTGGATGGTGCAACAAAGTTCAGGGTATAATTACACAGGAAAATAATCAGCAACAGAGTGGTGTGACACCTCAACCAGAATTAATAACCCCCAAAATTTTATTCCTCTTATATCATTTCATTCCTTGTAAAAGAACAAAATAATGTATTTTTTTTTTATCTTAGAATCTCCGCAAGCTATAAAGTAGCTTTAAAGTAAACAAATAGCTTTTACAATATTTAATTTATTTTTTTAAATGTACATGATTATTTTTTTTATTCATTTGTAGTTACATCTGATATTGCAACAAAGCAGGTTAGTTCCGGTTAGCACATACATACTATATGTTAGAGCAGGTATAAAGAGTCTATACTTCACCACTTTTTACTCAGTCTATACTTTTTTCCCTTTTTTAAGTTACCATTTGTGACTCATCAAATAAAAATATGCTATTTAGTCGATTTGAGTTATGCTTATTGCAGAATCCTGGTTCAATAAGCTCCATTTCGATAACTGTATTACTGTATCATGTCAAATTTCTCAGGGAAAAAATACAAAAAAAAAATCCTATTTTATAATATTTAAATGAGGATTATGTGACATAGTAAGAAGGGGAAATACTCAACCACATTTTGACACCAGAATTTCTCTGCATCCTCTGAACTTAACCAGCAATGTAGCTTTATAGCAAAAAAAATGCATATATACACTACCGTTCAAAAGTTTGGGGTCACTTGCAAATTTCTTTGTTTTTGTTTAGTGATTTATTTTCTACAT
>JAQMYJ010000039.1:2019279-2033099 GCA_030014305.1 Clarias laeviceps
ACAATGTAGAAAGAAATACAAATCAGGAACCATCATGGAGTTAGAAAGTGTTCTAAAACTTTTGAACGGTAGTGTATGTAAAAATGTATCATACCGGGAGTAACATAGGGTTAGGGTTAGGGCTAACCCTAACCCTAACCCTAACCCTAACCCTAGCTTGGATAGCCTTTGATAAAGTGCTTTAAAACAATGTTTAGGATTAAAACTTTCTCAATTCTGTTGAGAATCAGAAGATGAGGTATTCATCAACTGGTTTTTGCCAAAATTGCTAATTTTATACATTTCACATAATGCACTACTGGCCTCAACTCAAGAAATTTTAACAAGAATACGCAAAATTCTATGTCGTCTCCTTACTGTGGTAGAAGACAAATCGTAAGGACACTGGAGACTCTTTTCAAAGATGCCAGAAAAGAATTAAATAAATGAATACTAAACTTTTTTCCATTTTTTTTAAAGTGGATCACCACCATTTGACCTATTGAGAATTGAACTAGTACAAGGTAAATAACTGAACTTCAATTCACATTAGTGTCAATACAAGTCGCACATTTCTAGCTAAACAAAGAAAGCTATTAGTGCCCAAATTTAAGTTGTTCAGTTCACTGGTAGAAATCATTTGACTTGCTGGTGCTAATAGTCTCAGTCTGACACCAAAAGCCTGGAGTGGAATTCAGAATGAGCACATTATAAGTCTGCCTACTGGATCCTCGTCTCTGATTCTAACTTTCTCACACGCCCATAAATGTAGGAGAAACCTGAGGTCAGATCGCTCTCATTTTTCTCTTAAAACTGCTGGTTGCCATAAATATGAGCTGTTGTCTCAAATGTATTACTTTATGTCAGGATAATGGAGATGTACTTTAAAGGAGGTCGCACGAGCAGTCAACCAGGAGAACTGATGTCTTGATGTTGTTTTTCTACATATTCATTCTTCACATATTTGCCTGACACGTTTATCCAGAGCCACTTAGAAGGAGACAGTGCTGGGATTTAAATTCACATTCGTCTTAACAGTAGACAAAATCCTTAAAAAAACAAACAAAAACAAAAAAACAACGATCAACAAACCTCTTTGTTTCGTAGGAATTCAACCATTGTTGACCATCATTTCTGTAATTAGGAACACCAGGATAGTTAGCTAACTACATTTCACATGATAGAAACCCGTCTATAAACAACATTGTAATTTAAATTACATCATTAATCATATTCAACAGTATTTCTTTGTATTAAATTCAATTATATGATGTATTTCAAATTAAAGAAATAAGAAGAAATGTTTTTGCCTACAGATATTTAAAAAATGGATATTTATGTAACAACCTCAGCAGCAACCTTATTTCCCCTCTCGTCTGTTCCAACCCCTCAGCATTCAGCATCAGCAATATACTAATCACTGGCCTGATCATCTGTCATCATCTGCACCGGTTTCTCACTGGTTCATGCCTTAAGTTAGATGATTTTATGCTTGAATGATTCATAGGTCACTGTGTGGCAAAAACATTCCTCTAAAACTGCTCAGGTTCAGGAACAGGAGCCTGGAGAACTATTTCCCAAGTCTATGTTAAAAATAAAAGAGAACAAATTATGAAGCAATTGAGTGGCACAAAATTTTGCACAATACTGTATGTTGAAACCAACTTGAAAACAAGAACCCATTGTTAGATCTTTATAAAGTTCTAAAGAATTGATGTATTTCATTCTGTCAGTGTTGTTGTTCATCACCAACCTCAAAGCCATGAATTAGCACTTATTTATCTTCTGAAACTCCACAGAGCCTACAAACAGCATCTTTTATGGGCTTCTTATCCATCTTTCAGCACCAGAGACACCCCAGTCCATTACCAGACTAGGTAGTATCCCCATAAAGACGTTTACTGCTTTGCCTCGCTATGACACGACACTCGTACTAGCAGGCCTGAGATAACAACTTGCGCGTGGGTGGCATGGCTGAGCGTGTATGTGCGTGTGGCTTTGATCTCCTTGTTGTGTTTAGATGTTTAGGGATATCCTATCACCTCAGTTGTTGGTGTGGTCACCCCCAGCACCAGCACCAGCACACATACAACAAACACACACTCACAATGCGAAGGGGTTTGTTGAAGATGAAAGTAAAGTGGTGAGTGTGTTTGTGTTTCGATCGCTGGTGTATTTGCTTTGCCCTCCCCAGCAGACGCTCATCTCAGTGAGGGTTTAGTTAAGAGGAAATCACCAGCCCGGTTGTTTTTAGGTCACTGTGGAGCTGTTAACAAAGCTACACCGCTGTAAAGCCTTACCACGTAGGCCACGTTTAGGTTTTTATCACTCCCGCTTCCCAAGGGGGCTGTTTACATCCTGAGAGGTTTATACTGGCTATTTTAATAGAGAAGTCAAAATCATTGTGTTTCCTCTGATAGCAAGCAAGTAAATCTAATCTGCGAAGCACAATCAATCAAATTTTGGGTGTTCATTCATCATCTGTTTGAATCTTACCGACATGTTAAAAAATGAAAAATGTGCTTCACACTGAACGTTTGAGTTTGACACGCTTGTGTTTTGCGTGTTCAACGCTCACATTTGTCTGAAAGAGTTTTGCAATATCTGTATACAGTGATAAGGAGATTGTGGAGTCGTTTAGCCCATGTAACTGTATTTTTTTTTTTTTAGTTTTGAACACTCTATCTGAAAAAACAAGCATTTAACCAGTCTAAAAATGTTTTCTTTCCTGAATACAGCTGCCTTTTATCTCTTACATGGGTAGCAGGGTTCTTTAGCATATAACTAATAAATACATCTAATTTCTTTAACTAGAATCCATAATAATGACATGCAATAACTATTCCCCCCCCCCCCAATTTTTGCCCGATTTTCTCCCCTAATTTTGTCGTGTCCAATTCCACCCAGTCACTAGGGGCTCCCACATTAAGCTCATACCGCCACTCAGTAGGGACCGCCCACGTGTTTCTTCCGACCCACGTGACGTCACCGACCATTTTTTTCAAACTGCTCACTCACACACCGTTGGGGGCGGCGTAACACACTCCGAGGAACAGCGCTATCCGCTCCTTACGCGAGCTCACAGATGCCCTTGACTGGCTTGTAGAGCCGTCGTTAATATGGGAGCGCGAAGTACTGTACCTCTCATCCCTCCCCCCTGAGAGAGCTCGGCCAATCAGCTCTCTCTGTGCCTCCGGCTGCGAGAGGCAACAGCATCACCCGGGGTTCGAACCAGCGATGTCCGAATGGTAGGGCGAGCGCTTTACCACTGCGCCACTCGGAGGCACATTAACTATTTTTAATGAATAATTTGCCTTCATTGATTTATACTACAAGCCTTCTGATCCAGATGGGATTTTGCATGTCATGGCAGACATTTAGAATTACGAGTGACTTTTATCTGACTCTAATGTGGAAGTGTCTGTCTACTGAAACGGCGCACATTGATTCATCTCTGCTCACGATATCTGGGATAAAACACGTCACATTTGATCGACCGCTCGTTTGTTTCAAACAAGAGATGCAATTTTGGCAAAAAAAAAAACATGCTTGGGGTTTAGCTTTGGATGACAGCGAGCAGTTAGTAGGCTGTATTTGTTGAGGTGCAGAAGAAGGAAGAAAGCCAGACGTCTCACTTAAGCTGGTTTACCAGCTGTTGATAGCATTGCTATGAAATCCCCAAGCTGCCGGTGCTGACTGATGACGTCAGCGAGCATCCTATGCATGGAATCTGATCTGCGCCGTCTCATTCAAGTCACATGTGTCGGATATATATCCAATCTAGGACTGTGTATAAAAGTGATTCAGATACAATCAGAAAAACATCAGATTTGCACTTTCAGACAGCCGTAAAAACAGACCTGTATTATATTAGTGTAAAAAAACTAAATCAGATTTGAGTCACTTCAGGTTGGTAATGTGATTGTAGCCGTGGGTTCCAGGGTTGAGTCAATATGTCTGAAAAAAAAAAAAAAAGAACAAATCATAGAACATACTTTTCTTTTTCCCATGATCTTATAGAAATTCAGAAAATTTAACCTCCAGTTACATCCTGTTGAATTGTTAGAATATTTCAAATATTTCACGGCCTGAATGTACTCATGTGTTATAGTTGGTTGAGACAAGCAAAAGTTCAGCAGACTGTTATTTTTTCATCTGAAACTTGTTGTAAAGGATGGCTTCGCTGTTTTTAAAATGTCTTTTACCTTTACTTCCCATATACTGTATTTAATGTAGTTGTAATATCAGCGGTACATAAACTCCACACCTACTACAGACTCAGCAATGTTGTGGATTACAGGTTCATCTAAGAGTACGATTTATAAATGTTAAAGCTAGCAAGTGTCCAGCTAAAGCACCATAACCACAGATGGGATTTAGCTTGAGCCTGTGGTGAGACGTCTCGAACTGTGTGAGCTTGCCTGGGGAACAGCTTTAACTACAGGGGATTCTGCTGGTCTTGGAGGCGATGACATCATCCTCTAAGACTCGCGTGGTGTCTGTTTCGGGCTGAGCGCAGTTGTCTGTCTGTGTTTGGCAGAGCTGTTCCAAGCCGATGTAGACGAGTTCTGCCAATACTACGGGAGGAGGAACGGGGGCCTGTGCTTTCCCGATTTCCACCGAAAGCTACTGCGCGGGCAGGACTCCAACTACTTGGGAGATGAGGGAATCGAAGCGATCAACAGGTATGTATAGATGTACATTCAGATTTCAGTGATTAATTGTTTATTAATTTCTTTACGTGAGAGCAATCCTTGGCATTCATAGATTAGACGGCTTTCTTAACAGCATCGCGTCACAGTTAGTTCGGTGCTGATGATTTAAAAAATTGTATTCATCAGATGGTGAATGCCAGCACTTATCAGTTCTGCTTTTTGGCAGATAAGAGCAGAGGTCATTGATGTCCCAACATGCATGAATGAGCCTCCATGTAAAAATATTCCCGCTTGTGCTTTCGGCCTGGCTCGATGCCCCCTCCTTCCCATGGCCCGAGCCAGGTTTGTTTGTCTAGTGCTGGTTTAGCCAGCTTTACAGTCACAAAGAAAGTGCTTATACTGCTCCTGCTCTGATCTGGACCAGTGGGCTTTGAAGCTTATGTGAAAGGACATGGTCACAGGGACGGTCTCTAAAAGCAGCTATCTTAGCTGATAGAATTAGAGACAAAAAAGGTGTCCTTTTTTTTTTTTTGGCCTAAAGAGCTCAAATGTTCACTCTTAAGTTGAGTTTGAACCTCAGGATTCTGATACGGACTATATCGGTCTAGTTTACATTTGCTCCGGAACACTTTAATCCACACCTGACTTTTTTTTTGCCAAAACATCTTTCATTTGTTCCATCCTTGGAGCCAGAGCAATGAGGAAACAATTTAGACATGTTCAGTAATGTAAATATGAGTAGATAGTAACTCTTTAAACATAGACATATTTGTCTGATATTTATCAGTGTGAATATCAGACAAAACAAACCAGAATGTCCGTATCAGCAGGATCGCATTGTGCATTCCTAAACCTGTGTCGAATCCCTTTGTAGCTGCTGCTCCTGACGCCCTTACTGGTATCGAAAACTGGTCAACTCTGTGACACTGAGGATGAATATATTTTTCTATAGTCATTTATTCTTCTCATATTAAAGCAATGTCAATCATTACAAATACTAATTTGTCCTTTTATCATTACTCTTAATGTCACTTCCACATTGACCTTCCCTTTTCCATGTCTTGAAGTCAATAAGACAAAAAAATGGAGTTTGTTATGTTATTGAGAAACCACACGACGCACAATGTCCTGTCTTGAAGACAATTTATACAGAAAACAGTACAATATAAATCACTCCAAAATCCATTATACGAGGCATACTCCTCTAGAGGGGTACACCCTGGAACGGGATGCCAATTCATTGCAAGGTACACACATACACAGTCACATGCTCATTCACACACTACAGTCAATTAGCCTAACTGCATGCCTCTGGATTGTGGGAGGAAACCGGACTAGCTGGAGGAAACCTGCAAACTCCATGAACCCGGACCCTGGAGGTGCACGGCCCCAGTGCTAACCACCAAGCCACCTAATGCTGTTTTAACAATTTATTATTCTATGATCTGACTCAGCTGCTCTCTTCAGCAGGAAGCATAAGCACAACTGCTACTGCGCTCAGGAGATCTTGAGTGGACTACGTCAGCCGGTGGCCGTGGTGCATTGTGGGGATGGCTCGCAGCGCCTTTTCATTGTGGAGAAGGAAGGATTCGTGCACATCCTCACCCATGATATGGAGCTTCTTAAAGAGCCATACCTGGACATCCACAAGCTAGTGCAAACTGGGATCAAGGTGAGACACACTGAAGCGTTATTCAAATGCTAGTGAGTGAGTGGAATACAGTTAAAAAAAACTTTTGTTCACCTGGGCCAGTACTATGTGTGGTGGTCTGGGGAAGCCTCTCTGAATTCTGGCCGAAAAGACAAAATAAAATGATTGGTTTCAGATTTTGCCCTAATGATGTTGTACAATTACACATCAACCATTGCTATAGGTTACCAAATCCATTCCAGCAAAAGAGAGTGGACAGGTTTGGGGAGCAAAGAAAGGCGTAGTTAATTTGCCATATACAGTAATAAGAGATTGCATCCTCTTTACACAGCAATGCATGATGCATTTCCTGTTTTCATTCATGCATCATCATTAACTGCTTGCATGGATGTTTAAGAAACTAATAAACTGTGAGAAAATATATAATTATATAATATTTAAAATGTTAGGTGAATGGAGATCAATTAGAATTCCTTTGTGGGAATGGGATTAATAAGGTCCTGTACACACCATTAGTATACAGATTTGGTCGCAAGAAGCTGAACCATCTGGTTTATTTCCTCCTCAAACACGAGCTTTTGACTTTTTGCATGGCCACCAATTTGTTAAATAGCACACGTATTGTTTCTACTCATTTTTACACTATGTCTGATGTGGTTCAACTGGGGTGATGTGTATTACCTGAACTCAGTGTGGAAGTGCATGCCTGACAATACCAGCATGCTTTATAGAGCAAAAATAAACAGACATATTCAGTGTCAGGCACAGTCATGAATAGTTCAGAGAGAGAGGAGTGCTTCTTTGAATACACATCGCTCTACTCCATGGATTAGTTCCAGACAGGAAGATGTGAACATGTCTGTACTGAAGAGCAAATTAGCACCTCCAGGAGCCCAGGATAAAGGGAAATCCATCTATCCTGGGCTCCTGATATCAGGAAAGTCTCATCTCCAGGACGCCATAATGCAAAATACAACGGCGGTCAAGTGCAGTTTTAGTATATTTTAATGTTGAACTAAATAAAACCTAAGGAAGTTTGGAGCAAAACCTAAGGCAAGACTTTTTACTTTTCTACCTCACACTTTGTCTGTGCCCTGCAGGCCTGGGTCTTAAATTTCAAAAGTTTTAAGCCAGATACAGTGTTGGTATCAATAGAAGGAGTGAGTAGAATAACACAGAACCCACTAGTGCTATATGGAAGGGGAAATTGCAAAATGTATACGGAAGATGCTATGGGGGCAAAACATGTTTAAGCATAGGATTTTGAGCATATCATCTGATATGGAGGCCATGTGACCATGCATCACACACTCTCTTATAGAAGTCGACCAAATTTCACAGTGTGACAAGTGATAAATTACATAGCGTAAAGCAGGCTTAAGAGCTAAAAGGAAATGATGTAAGATATTATATGTCACATATACTTGTATGTTATTGTTTACGCTACAGCCAATAAAGGCTATGGTTAATTAAATTTTTGTAAAAATTGGAGAATGTGGACACACGATTGTAAGATATCTTCCCTGACATCAACAGGAGCTTTGCCGTGTGCCACTACGGATGTTTATCTGTCCCCATTACAAGTGCATTCTTTCTAAAATGCATTTATTTGTAAAAGCGTCCCAAGATGGAGGAAGCGTTCGACGTTTAACAGGAAGTTTACATGTGTCGCATGCTTCTTTCTTTTCCCCAGAGAGAGTAATTAGGGGCTTCCTTGAATTTGACATGCGAACGCTTCGCTAGGAAGACCTTGTGCACCTTATCGTAATTAAGCATAATTGGCTGTGGATTCAACACTCATTATGTCAAAATTAGGGAAGTCTCAAGCCCTGGTCGTCCCCAAGAGTCCTATTCTGTGAAGTTCGGCTGCTATCATAGAGAGAGCTACACGGAACATATGGTGTTTATAGAAAGCAGCAACAGGATGTTGCGCTCTTTGCGTACGCGGTAGGTCCCCTGGTTCCTTAGGAAAAGTAGATAGTATTTTTATCACTGCTAGGATTCTAATGTTCTCTGTTTCCGTAAAACCGTCAATCCTCTCGCTGCCAATTACACCAGTTCAGTAACAATGCACTGTCCACTATAGGGAGGTCCCTCAAGCGCTGTGGGTGTTCCCTGATTAAATAGTATCTGCTGTATCTTCAGCCCCAAGGGTCCAGAAACACGTGTGTATTCCACCTCTGTCATTATCACTCCGAATGAGCCTTGTTTTTAGACTAGCATTCCTCGCATGGTTGCCATTTTCCCAAGCGACTCAGATACATTTATTCTTCTTGACCTCTTTATACATATGTGAAGAGTCAATACTCAGAGTTCTTCTTTCCCGACACTTTCCTGCACACCAGTGCAACGCTTTTCCTCAGTCCTTAAATGGGACAATTAAACCCTGTCAGCTGACACCCAAGCCAACTGGCTAATCTGATTTGTTTGCAGTTTCTCAGTTTGCTGTTTGAAACTTTTTTTTTTTTTTTTAATTCCCATTCAGCTGTGCATTGTAGGATAATGATCTTGCTCGGTTTAATCCTCCATGCCATCACAGCTGTGCGGTGTTTACCAGGTTAACCAGCTGCTAACGTTGTCTGGATTTGACAGAGCAAGACTACGCTTAAGCACCGGTGCTTCGCCAATTAACTTGTTTTGGGTTTGCGTTGAGTCAAGCTTTTCCAGATGCCGAAATGAACTCCAGTCCTCACGGTGACACGTAAAGACCCGGAGCATGTGTTGATCTTTTAAAATATTTGTGCGAGGGAGATGGTGATTAAGAGTTTAGACTTGATTTGTTGCACGTTGAATTGTTAGCAGCGAAAGCACGGGACTGCTCCGCGCGCTGTTGTGTCTGCTAGTCCGGGGTGCATGGCGGCGGAGATGAAGACATCTGTATGCAACGTGAGCATGGCTCTATTGCCAGAACGAAGGCAGCCAGCTGCAATAAAGTATTTCTTGCTGAAGCAAATAGTTCACGGCATGTCATGCTCTCTGTCACACTACACACACAGCTGTTGGGGTTTTTCACTCAGATGAGCAAGAAGGGCTCTCAGACCTGTCTGAGATAAGTACCCCGGCTTTGACAAATGGCCTTTTTCCTTCTGCTCACCCCCTCCTTTTTAACAGATCACTTCAGGAAACGACCACTGCTGTCATCTCACTTGACTTAACACCCCCCAGCACTGTCCTGATCCCCAGAAGAAAGTTTAGCTCTCGAGGTAAACCAGTGTGGCCGAAAACATTGTGATTTGCTGTCTTCCATACGATTTTCCATTGTAGTCCATTTCCAGTTCCAGTAATGTATAACAGCAGGTGTAGGATTGTGTGTTTTTTGAAGGCGATGGAACACTAGATGTGTGTGAATCCCAAGCCCAGAGGTTGGGATCAAGAGTTCAGATGGCTTTTTTGTTTGTTTGTTTGTTTGTTTTGTTGTTTAGTTTGCAATCAGCTTGTGGGTAATGCTTTTTAGGTCAGATTTCCCAAGCGAGCGCACTAGGATCAAAAGCTACACCGAGCTAAGCTATGCATCATGCATTGAAATCCAGGAAACTGCCAATGGCTACGTGAAATTTAGGAGGAGTGTTGTGTAGCGTGTGGCTTTAGCACATCTCGTTCTCGCTTCCTGGCTCTGGTTCCACTACTGGCAGAACACTTATAAAGGCATGCTCTTATGGTCATCGCATGCTTGCTTCCCTGAATCTGGATATTGTAAAACAGACACACACTAAATATACTAAGCCTCTGCTAGGAAGGCATTTTAAAGAAGAAGTTGTTGCTGGTATAATACACTTAAAGACAGTCTAAATAAACAAAATATTATCATAATAAAAGAGACAGAAACCAGAAAGATATCATGACCTACCCAGTTAGCAGTGATTTGAGTAATATGTTATGGTTGCTGTTGCATAAGAAAGGTTATCTTGCAACATGTCCAGCTTGTAAATTCCTTAGGAGCTTGGAAATACGTGGTTGAAGTGTCTTGGCTGAAGATTGGGACGCTTGTGCCAGCATTGCAATTAAGCAGACCTGTTCATTGGGCACAAGCCTGCCAACAACTTGCCCCCACTGGTATTCCTACTCTTCTAATGATAAATGGACCACAATGAAGTGAATTTGGCTTCATTTCAGCGACACTTCAGCTGTTAATTCAGATCAGAGGAGTCAGGAGTGGATCTTTCTTGCCACACAGTATCATCATTGGGGTCTGCCCGCTTCAGTGGTTGATGTTTAAGGCTCATACAATTCCAGCCATGGGTTTGTTTTAGCGTTTAGGTCATAAAATCGGTCCTACCCATGATTCCAGGGATTCAACAAATGTAATAGGAAACACACTAAGATGCATTCCTTCAGTTGCATTATAGCTGCTGACCCAGGAACGGGCTTTTAATAAAAACCCAGAGAAAACAAATGTCTGGTCGAGCCTAATGAGGCCATAAAGTCATTATTTATCTGTTGGATTTCCCCAATCGAAAAAAGAAAAGACTCCGGAGTGTGATTACTCAAGTTTCTGAAGAGCTTTTACACTCCTCTCTGGAGCATTCCAGAGATGGTTCAGACTCGCGTCCACATTTGTGCCACTGGCCTGTCCAACTTGGATTAGATCGGCGCAGCTTAACAGAGCTTCTCTGACCAATTTATGGTCTGTGTGTTTTGGCTCGATATGCGAGCTGAACCGCAGAGTTAACTTAAGCAGTTCACAGAAGACCTCTCTTTACTCAATTCCTGTGAAATATCTGAAAGGAATGCCGCATAACTGACATGACGGCATACTGTATTTGTTTATTGGACACGCTGCATTGGCTCATTGTGGGGTGAAAAAATTCCTCCCATGTTACGTCCGATCCCAAAGCGCTAAATCCTTGTTCAAAAACAATCTTGCTTTTTTTTTTTTAAAAAAAACTGTTATTCAAACATTTTGAACACATATGTCTGGCATTCTGTTCATTCTTTTCATTTTCCTAACAATACAAGAAAAAGAGAGATGGAAGCCCAACCTGATCGTTTGGTCAGGGATTGAAATGATACAGCTGCTTATTACAGCTGACGATGATGTAGACCACCAGAGTTGTGACAACCGATCTTGCTGCCCCCAGGGTGAAACAAAGGTTTACCTATTACACAAGCAATTTCTTTGCTATTCTAAACATGTTGCCAAGACAGTGGGAGTTGGCAGTTTGCTTCTTGTTTATTTTTATTTATTTTTTTTCCATTCCTTTTTTTCTCATTCCTCTCTCAGATTTTGCACGGATTAAAAAACAGAGGGTGCAAGGGGAATAGGGTGGGGGTCGAGATGGGATAAGGAGGTGGAGGCCCACAGCTTGGGCTGAAGGACTCCTGGGCTTTTTGTGCTCTCTACGAACTGCCAGTGAGCTAATAAATTCTTTCAGCCTCTCGCCGCTGCATTTGTGGATATACCCCCAAAGATTACACACACAAATCACTAGTGTGGTGGAGGCTGCAGGGAGGGCCCAAGCATCATGGAGGGGCCTCGCCCCAAAAATGAGCCACACATAACCAAAAGGAGGACCAGGAAAAAAAAAAAAAGGGGTTGCCGGGAGTCAAATGTTTTATAATTGTTTGTAATGCAGTAGTCAAGGAGTGAGAAAGGGGGGTGAGAATAAAAGCGAGTCGGAGCAAGAGGGCATGGGGGTAACTGGCTCCCATATGGAGAGAGCGAGATAGAAAAGGAGAGAATAAGAAAGAGAGGGACAGAAAGGGACATGGGGGGCCTGGCTTTAAGCCTGGCCCTACGCTGGCTTTTAAAAAGGGAACATAATTAACTTCTAGATTCTTTGTGCTCCCCATCTGACTTGCAGGGAGGAGATGAAAGGGGCTTGCTAAGCCTGGCATTCCACCCCAATTATAAGAAAAACGGCAAGCTCTACGTCTCCTACACGACGAACCAGGAGCGCTGGGCTATCGGCCCTCATGACCACATTCTTCGTGTGGTCGAGTATACAGTGTCCAGGTAACAGTCAGCCACTTACACACTGCTCACATCTCAGACTGAATGATGTTGATGGGAGGGAAATAAAATTTGTTTAATGATTGTTATTAAATGTTTCAGGATATGTTTTGAAACCAGGTTCTTGACTGCCAAGCATGTTGTAAAATATTTTATGACAGTGATGGATGTTTTTATGGAGATTTAATGGTGGTGCATAATTAAACAAGTTCATTGACGGGAATTATTTTCTGCAAAACTTCCAGCAGTTAAGAAAGGAAACTCACTTTAGTCTGATTTTGGCATTTTATGACTAGTCTCAGAGCTCAAACACAACAATATAGCAATCATATTTAAATTCAACATTTTTCATGATTAATACTTAAACTATACAACAGTTCTTGGCAAATAAACATGAAAGAGATTTTTTATTTCTAAATCATAAATTATAAAAATGTGTTTTATTTCTAGTGTTATTCTATAAATGTAGGCTTATTGCACAGATCAAGATGGCACTTGATAAAAAAGGTGTATATTGAACATTTCCTCTTTTTTCTTTCTAAGGAAAAACCCCAACCAGGTGGACACTAGGACTTTTCGGGTCTTAATGGAGGTGGCCGAGCTTCACAGGAAGCACTTGGGTGGGCAGTTGCACTTCGGACCTGATGGGCTATTACATATCTTTCTGGGTGATGGAATGATCACTCTGGATGATATGGAGGAGATGGATGGATTGAGGTGATTCTACCAACAATGTTTATGAGAAATATTAATATCTAGTACTAGGTGGTAACGACAAAACATAGAAAACCCTCACATATGATGAAGCATTAAACAATATTAATCTACACAGCTACCTAAAGCTCTAAAACCATTTGCGTAATGAGCAGTGACCTTGCAGTGTAGGTTGTCTTTGACCTTGATATTTGCTATGTTCCTGTGATTCTATCAACCAACTAAAAGTGATTTGTTGCTACAGTGACTTCACTGGATCAGTTCTGAGGGTAGATGTCGACACAGACCACTGCTCCACACCCTATGTCATACCAGGAGACAACCCGTACTTCAACAGCACCAATCAGCCACCAGAAATCTTCGCCCATGGACTGCATGATCCTGGCAGGTGGGTATGAGGATGCTTCAGGAAATTTCAAAGTACAGAGCAAGTCATAAGATGACTAAGTCAGCAAGATGACTAAGGTTTGTGTTAAGTCTGTTCTCCAAAGTCATCTGAAAAAAGGACCTGGTTGGTTTCTGATGGTTGCTTTGGCTACTAATGCTACCTTCCTATGCTTCCTTCAGAGAGAAAGTTATGGTTATGGGGGTCATTTGTTTCTTGGCTTGGTATGGTTTAGCATATCAATCAATCCAACATTCTTCTGACTGATCACTTTTATCCTATATTGAAACATTTCTATCCTGATGGTCATGGTATCCTGATTGTACACTGATGAGTATTAAAACCATGTACTGTAAAAGATATACTATAGCCATATTACCAGATCACTCCTTGTGATCTTCAGCCACATCCCGCAATCTTGGGGTAACCGTGGACAACCATCTGTCATTTTCCCCACACATCGCTAACCTTACTCGCTCTTGTAGA
>JAQMYJ010000039.1:2033199-2047019 GCA_030014305.1 Clarias laeviceps
AAGACGTATGTTTTTCTCCACTACTTGGACTAAGCCCCCCCCCCCCCCCTTTGGCACTTTTGTTGCCAAATGTAAATGTAAATGTACCAGATCTCAACTCATTTGAAAAACTGTAGGAGATTTTGGAAGCAATGTGTTAAGATAGCGCTCTCCACCACCATCATCAAAGGAACAGTGTTCATCCTTCCAGGAAAGTTTCAGAGATAATGCCAATGCATATTGAAGCTATTCTAGCGACTTCATCATTTGTCACCCATCTGTAGGCTATATATCATCAAAACATTTTGGTATAACCCATTTTTCAGTTTTTTTCAGCAAAGTTTCGAAAAAGATTTAAGGGTAGATTTATTATCTAACAACTGTATATTGGGGACTTTAGGAAAATGCATAAATAAGAATTTCCACTGGCTTTAAACAAACACTATGACAAGCTGCATATTTCACACAGCTCTTGTGAGTAATACACTCTGTGACCAGGTTATTAGCTAATGGCTGTCCTAATCAACATCGTGTCTTAGGTGTGCAGTGGATAGACTTCACATGGACACCAACGGGAGCCTCCTGATCTTGTGTACCGATACGACTGGAAGAAACACAACAACCGGAAGAATCCTGCAAATCAGCAAAGGAAAAGATTACGGTAAGTCTATTCATCTCCATTTATACTAGAGTTATAAATGTTAACTAGTTTTCAGCGCTAGTTTTCATGTCTTTATAACTACAATAGCAGCATCCAAGGAAAGAAACTATCTCTGAATTACCGCTGTTTCCTTTCTAAAGCTATCAGTACTGAGTTTTAACTTCATTACTATTACTACATTCTTTTAGAATGTGACAACATGGCCTCTCCAGCTGTGGAAGAGAACTGACGAACTTTTGAATCAAAAGGGTTATACAGTGTTGTTGCCAGGGAAATGAAAGTTTGTGTTCATGAATATGAAATATCATTGTCAGACGTAGTCCATGGTGCTTTGGTAAAGTCCAGCACAACCCATATGGCTGAGAGCCTAATCAATACCAGAAGATTTCCTTCTGATATAACTGGTATAAGGTGGCTAAACATCTGACCCTACCAGTCATGCTAGCATATTATATACCCCAACAACACATGCCCCAAAGAAGGTCTAATAAATAGGCAAATTACTGGTCCTTTAACACTATTAAAGCATGAACTTGCTGAAAGTATAGGTTCATTAAACAGCACTGAGTAGTTTTACAACACGCTGACTGCAACATTATAATACCGGCCATTCCCAAAGCTGCCATAACTTATGTTGCTATACACACTGTCTCAAACACACAGTACACAAACCCTTGTTAGAACGTGGACCCTCCTTCACACAAGCTGGACGTTAACGATGCTATTTCGTAAAAAGGAGCACAGTCAGCTATCCATAAAATAAAGTTGTATTTAATGTTTCCAAGCCATGGGTCATTAAAACCCTCCTCCACTGGCATGCTGAAGGATTGTTGGAAATATGGGATATACATTGCTAAGCAAACTGAGTCTTTGTTGCTATACTATGCATGTTATGACACAATGTAACTTAATAGAAAGATGCAGTCAGCTTGAAATAAGGACTTCAAACAACAGTTGAATCATAAATTTTATACAAAACATTTTTTGAAACGTTCATTGGCATGCTGTTGACATGATAGGATTGTGTGCCTTTTTTTATACAGAAAATGAACCATCTGTTTTTGACCTGGAGTCCAGCAGTGGTGCACTTCCAGTTGGTGGATTCATCTACAGAGGCTGTCAATCAAGAAGACTTTATGGAAGTTACGTGTTTGGTGACAAAAATGGGTAAGATAATGAAGTACAGCATCATGGGCATCCAAGGCTCACCCATGCCTGAGGGGGCCAAAAGCCAACCTGTCTGTTCCAATCCCAGTCAATGCTCCAGTCAATTCTGAGCATTATACGTAGAAAGCATTGCGCACCCACAAGATGTGCCAGACAAACATTTCCTGTCCAGAGAAGCACCCAAAGGATCCATCAAAGTCCTGCACACTTTCAGAGCCACCCTATTGGCGCAAGGGGAACCCAAAACCTATGTGTTTTAATGTTATGGCTGATCAATGTATAATGTTGAATGGTCTTAGATGTCTTTCAGATTTTGCTAATTTGTTCTCCAAGATTTAAGATGAAATTTAACACCATGTTGGTATTTCAGAAAACTCAGAATACTCCAGAGACCCTCAGAGGACCGGCCATGGCAGGAGAAGCCATTCTGCCTTGGAAGTAGAAGTTCGTGCGGTTCCACATTGGTTGGACACATCTTGGGATTTGGAGAGGATGAACTAGGTGAGTGCAACGGGTTTGAAATATAATACTACTTATGAAATATAATACTACTTATGATTATTACTATTCTTTAGTACCTTACTCATTAGTCCAGAATAGTCCTTTCCGAAATAGTAAGATGCCTTGCATACAAGACTGAATACAGATGACTTTGAGGCCAAAAAATAGTCAAAATTTAAAAGGATATCTCAGTGATACAGAACAGGCATTGCCAAGGTCACACTGGAAAGCCAACTCCATAATACCTTTCCTCCATGGCACATTCCATTATGACAGAGTACTTTAACTTCCTGACACATGACTTCCTCTCTTTCTTGCTGCTGACAGAAGATATGAACAAGATTCAAAGGTCAGAATGATTTGTCAGTGACTAGGGTTTCCATTTGCAATTAACTTCCCCAACCAAACCACAAATTTACCCTCACACCCAGTGATAACAGCCTCTCTCCTCTCCAGAGCAATCATTTATCTGAACCATGTGCCAAGTTCAGTGATGAAGTTCCTCCATGTCAGAACATAGAGATCGGATTGCAGGACTTGGTGGAAATCAAACCTCCAAGTGACTCACAGCAAGCCTGTGTTCCATCATCCTGTACAATCCCACTTGACCACTTATCACATGGGAACATGAACTACTTGTTCCAAAATGCCTAGAATGAGCAGAGCAAGGCACCATCTTTTTTTTTACATATTATTTATTTTTTGCCATCCAAGCGTTAGAGATCTGCAAGGGAGGGTTTTAGTGCTCAGAGGGATGAAATCAAACACATGGGCTTGAGGCCCAAGTAAGAGTTACTTGAGTTACTCAGCTCTATAATCTAAAGAACTTACAAAACCACAATTCTAATTATCAATTTGATGAACGTTCCATAAGAACATGGTAGATAGAAGAATGATTTATTCGACTAGATCATTACTGTGTTGGATACACCAGGAACAGGGTAGGGAATCTGACATAATAGATAAACCAAGTTCTGCATGCATGACATCCTCATGGTTTCCCAATCTCCATTTTATTAACCAGGTGAGGTCTACATCTTGACATCCAGCAAAAGTTTACCCATGCAGTTACAGAGTGGGAGGCTCTACAAATTGGTGGACCCTAAAAGGTAAAAAACATTTTACTCCTATCAAGCTCTTTTCACTATTATAAAAATCTTCCAAGATCTCCTAACCTACAGAACATCAGACCTGCAGAAGCTACCTTAACCCGCTCATTGGGCTCTTTATAGCTATTATAAGTAACTTTGTCTTTACAAGGAGGCACAGTGATGCAGCAGGTATCATAGCTACAAGTTTCAATCCTGAGCTTAGGCTGTCTGCTTGGAGTTTCTATGCAAGTTGCCTCTAAGATCATATAGCAGGTTCTCTGGTTTTCTTGCTTTTCTAAAAAGGCACTTCTGGATCCAAGGCAGTCCTGGTCCAAATAAAATGGTTAATAATTAAATGAGCAAACAAACAAACAAACAAGTGAATGGATGAACGAACAAATTAATGGAAGCAAGTGGCCCTCCACTGGAGATTGCTGAGGGAAAAAATGCTTTAAAACAATAAACAACAATCACCAATAATCAAAATTAAAACCACATAGTTTTTAGGTTCCCCTTTTTCGACCAAAACAGCTCTGGGTCCTTTGGGGCATGACTCCACAAAACCTCTGAAGATATGCCATATTTGCTGTATGTTGCACCCTCTATTGATCAGATTTGTTTGTCCATCAGATCCCATGGGTGCATGGATCGTATTGAGACCTGGGGAATTTATAGGTTAGGTCACCATCTTTGCCTACTAAGCCCCACATACAGCAAGCTGTGATGCATTGAGTGTTCTGGTGCGTTTCTCTCATAGCCAGCATTAACTTTTTTCAGCAGTGATGGCTCAATGGGTTAAGGCTGTGGGTTACTGAATGTCCGGGGCTCGAGCCCATGCATCACCAAGTTGCCACTGTTGAGCCCTTGACCGAGGCTCTTAACCCTACTATTTTATTTACATTGGCATTTCTGTGGGATCGGTTGGCCTTTGGTCCCCGCGAGCATATATGATTCTTGGGTGCTCATGATCCTGTCCCCAAATGTTAAATGTTATTCGATTCACCTGGCGCTGGTCTTAAAGTTATGGCAGATTGGTGTAGTTAGCAGTATTCAGCATTATTTCCTCTGACTTCATTCCGCTAATGTGAGCCTGGATTGTTTCAGCATCCCAGTGACATCTGTCAAATTATTAACTTGTGTAATAAGACTCTGCTTTCTTTCTACCGCTCAGTTTCAGCCTGCAGATTCTGCTTACAAGAAGAATGAGAGCTTGGGATTATCCCAAGCTTTTTTTACATTCTTTAACTTTAAGTACATCATAGTCACATTCTTTCTTTCGCTTTCCTTTGCGTGCACACACACACACACACACACACACAAGGACTATGCCCCTTTAAACAAATCATCACACAACTGCCGGCCTCAGCCAACACAAACCTCAGCCATAATTGGAGAGTAAGCATACCATTTCTAAATGTTAGTGTAATGTGTTTCTAACACCAACACTGTCAGGGCAGTTCAGGCGTCACTGGTTAACTGGGGAGCATGTGTGGTCTCTGCTGGCACATTTTCCGAGCTTTGACGAGACTTGCACACCTGTCATCAACAGGAGGGATGTTTTCCTTATAACGACAGAGAATGTTCATATGTTAGGGAGTGTTCCGAGCTGAATCCAGTCAAAATCTAACCATTTACTATCAACGGTCTCGCTGTTCTCAGGTTGACATGACCAATAGAGCTTCCCTACTCAAAATACAGCAGAGCATCATATTCCCAAGTGATTTGCTTTTTGTATTGTTCCTATCAAACCTATTATAGAGAACTTGCTCATGAATAAAATATTCTAGAAGGAAAAGAAAAATATGTTTCTGCCTTGATTTATAATATCCCAAAAGTGAATTGCATTGAATCATTTAAAAAAATGCAATCAGAATTAGCGTTTTTGTAAATATAACTAAGTAATGACAGTGCCACCCAAGTCTAATTCAATTAATTATGCAACAGATGTTCCCTCCATGCCCAGGCCTCTCTCACTCTTTTTTGTTATTTATTTATGTTTTCTGGCAATGCTGCGTTTTTTCCAAGGAACAATTCTTTCCATGATTGATTGAGTTTGTTTAGTCTGTAAGAACTACGGTGTTGGGTGTGCTGATTTACACACCCCGTCAGTTCGCGGGATCTCGTTACCAGACGACAGAGAGCCGATCACACCACAGACCTCACTCAATCCAATCCATCATGACGGGTGGTCTTGCATTGATGTACCTGTGACTTTGTGGCATCGTAGGTGTTTTTTCTTTTGGGTCCTGTATCTGTGAAGGGCTTTAAAAAAAAAACATCATGCTTTCAATTCGATTTGCTGTGTCGGTCTTATCATGCAGTGAGGCTTCGGAGAGATGAGGGGGCACACATCAGATCAACGGTCCCTGATGTTTCAATAACCATGTTACAACAGAGTAACTTTTAGACAGAGTTTATTTAGCAATGCACGGATATGGAATAATAAATAGGCAGTGTTCCTGGGACAGCCTCTGGATCCATCACGACTCTGACCAAAATAGCTGAACATTAAATAAATTAATTAATAAATTACTGAAAAAGTAATTTGACTTTGCTTTTTATAAAGCGCAAAGTCACAATGTTTCCTTATCTCAATCTTGCCACATGTTTATACTGTAGGATACCATGTAATCCTAAATATTTTTCCTATATAGAAAAATCGGTTCAGTTATTTTTGTACGCCAAATCCACACTAACTCCAAAATTGATTTATCAAATTCTTTTTTTAATTATATTCTGTATGTTTGCATTTGAGGTGTTAAAATGTTGCAGTTCCTCTATTGCCCTACAACTGGTGCGCTTTAAACTATTGACCTGCAGTACAGCATCCACCCTATTTGGAAGTAGCAGCATATTTGTTAAATTGGGTTTTAATATTGTAAGAAAATCTCGAAAAGAAATGATATAAAATCTGGAAATTCATAATTCAATTCAATTCAATAAAATTTTATTTGTATAGCGCTTTTAACAATTGACATTGTTAAAACTCCCTGAGATGGTAATAGGAAATTGATAGGTACGATACGAATTAAATCAGCAGCTACAGTAGGTATTGTGATAATATCGTATCGGGTGTTCCCTTTTAAGTAAGCAGCAAGAACATAAATTTGAGCAGATGTGCTGAGTGCTTTACGAGAATGTCCACTTGCACCTTTGGCATCGAGGACATCCCTGCTGCGCGAGAAAACAAAACCTTTAATTCCTTTTCTGACAGTTCATAAATTGAAAGGTGACTCTCCACTTTAAGCCCAGTAGGAAGTCTGTTGGGTTAAAAGCAGTGCAAAGCCTAGAAATTTTGCTCAAGTTTCTTACTTTTCCACTGTTGGAATATTTTTCTTAATTTAATTAATCTACAAACCAAAACACTTTCACAAAAATTTGCAAAGCGACAAAGAAGCTATCAGCTTTCCCAGCCCCATCTAAGTAATTCTAAACTCCTCATAAGCAGTCAGCTGGCTGTGGTAGGTCGATTTTGGTCAACATACCTTACAATGGTGCTTTAGAGCATACTGTAAAGAGAAAAAAAAAATGGTATATAAAGCATATGTTTCATGCAGATTTTGTCCTTTCAGTGGATTGGATTTCAGCGCTGAGCTCTTGGGTTCTGAATGGGCTTTTTAGAAGCCTTTTAATGAAGTACTTTCGTTATGGAAGCCACAAATCACTTCAGGCCTTTCTCAACAGGCTAGGAGGTATGCACGTGTGTGCACAAGTGAGAGAGAAAGCTAGAGATGTGTGAAAGAAGAAGTAGGATACAAATACGTAAAAGAAAAAAAAAAAAAAAAAAACTGTTCACATTTTCTGGTTCTATAACCCCCAAGTCTTACCAAAGCCCCCTTTATTTGACTTTGTCCCCTAAATCTTACAAACTCTCCACCACGTCCTCGCCTCTGACAAAGCCCCTTTGCAGTGTCACTGAATGGCCTACAGATACAATACACAGTAAATTTTTCTGACACAATGTACTCACAAAGACTGCCAGACAATAGCGAGAGATAACAAAAAACGGATAGAGGGACAGCAGCGAGCAGCGTGACGAAGCTCATTCTGGCATGGACGATGAACGTAACTCCCAAAGTACACCCCAGTGTTAGCATACTCCACTGTTGCATTGTCAAATTAAGCAAGTTAAATGCCAGGAAGTAAAACTGTCTTCTGAAAGAAAGAAAAAAATGCACTTCTTGTGGGACTCCTAGGATTTTGTACGTATGTATTGTTTTGCTGATGGATTCTCACTGGCAACAGGAAAAGATAATCCGCTCTTAGATTCTGTCATGAGGGATGCATCAAACATCTCATTAAACATCTGATCGGCTTTGCTCAAGGCCCCTACAGTGGCAACTTGGTGGTAGTTGTGGGGTTTGAACCTGGCATCTTCTGATCAGAGCTGTCCCTGATTGGTCCACCTGGTAGCACCTCATTTCTGGCTTCTTCTTTTATGCTTCCATTTTTTTCATTAAGTTGAAAGTCATACTGATCTCCTGTGACATCTTCTCTCTTTCTGCGTTGCAGTCATTTCAGTAAAAGTTATTGTCGTTCAACATCTACTAGCTCTAACTCCAACAAGATCCACTAAGTTTCATTCGCCATTGTTTATAGAACACCGAAAAAATACGCCACACAGTGGCATAGATAACCCATCGCCATCTGGCAGTTTGAAGGACCATCGCCATCTAGCAGTTTGAAGGACCATCGCCATCTAGCAGTTTGGTGTAATTACAGAGCGATGCAGACACACCAGGGCACAAGTATAAATCCTACAGCATAAGCTGTGCGTAGGCATGACACAGAAACATAAATCAGGTTTTACAGTAGCATGCTTTGCTATTGTGACAATAAAACTAGCCTAAAACCTAGCACGTAAGATTTAGAAGCTACATCTAGCTACTAGGCTTCTCATCTGGAAAAAATAAGTTGTAGAGTGCACACTGACTAGCCAGCTATAAATGGCTTTTCATCACTAAATTTGTAAGTTTGTGGATTTTAAAAAAAAGAATAAAAATAGATGAAGAAAATGTTTCAGTGCAGGAACTGGTCATAGAAAATGCTTAATGTTTGTTATTAAAATAAATAAATCAAGATCAGAATAAATCATATTCAGAAGCTGAAACGGTTTGTGAGGGACGGAGAGTTTTTCACTCTTAAGGCACATACAAATCATTACTCAGTAATCAGTCCATGACCTACTGAAATCTGTACAGGACGCTTGCTACTTTTGGTACTTTTTATTTTCACTGTAAGGTTCGTATCCAAATTAGAATCAGGTTACTCAAGTATTGGGACAAAGAGCATCCAAGCAGCCGATGTGTTCAGCCTCCTATTCAGCGCAGAGGAACGGCAGGCTCCAGGAAGGCCTTAAACTAATAAGCCACGGCCCTCCTTTAATTTATCAGTCTGTGTTTTATGCAAGTGGCCTCCCAGAGTTGATACATTCCCACAGTGCCTGTTGACCCAGCTGCCTTTGTCGAGGGCTGCAGCAGCAGGTGTTGTTTTCACGGCCACCCTGCCAGTACTGCAAACTGTTTAGTAGCTGCGCTGACCCCCGCGTCATTAACGGCGTTAGCCCAATCCTCCGGGGAACCGCCTCTTTCTCTCCTTTCTCTTCCTCTCTTGCTCTTTCTTTTTCACCCTCCATCTCAGTTTCTTTCCCCTTATTTCTCTCACTTTTTTTTTTTTGTTTTAACAACATACAGCCTGTCACAACAGCACAAAAAAAAAAAAAAAGAGTACGGATAAGAGAAAGGGGAGACTTGATGCGGGTGGTGAAAGCAACGGTGGGAAGCATGGGAACTACCCCTGCTACCCCCTTCAGATCCCCTCCACCCTTCAAATACAGCCTGCCAGAAGCCCCTTGTTACCACCCTACTCCTGCCATCAGTCACTGAGCCTGTCAGGGTGGTTCCAGCATCCCACACTCACACACACAAACACACACACATATACACTTAAGTCATGAACGCCTCAACTCACAAGCTTCAAATATACCGAAGGGAATGATCTTTCCTCTCGTATAGTTTTAATATCATTAGTAACCAGAACTCTTTCTCATGCGAAAGATTCTAAAACATTTTGGTGACATAAGAACCAGTGGAGCACTGCAGAGTGGAGAAAGAGCCACATGGTAGCTTCCTTTCAGTTTTCCACTTTCCTCACATTGCTGGCCACCTCACTTTCCCAGGCACCACTCCCAGTGAAATACACAGGATGTGAACTAACTAAGTGCTCTCCAGCCTGTTCCTCATAGCCACTGCTTTAGTGGAGTCCAATTACAGCGTGTGTGTGTGTATATGTGTGTGTGTGCGTGCATGTTGGGTATGTCAACAGGTCTGCCCACTTAGTAATAGACAGCCTTGAAGAGATTCGCCTGGCTCATTAGCCGGAGTGTGGAAGCTTTAGGTTGTTTGAAGAGCTGCAGCTCTCACAGTTTCATTAGTAGCTACTCAGTGTGATGGTGAGGTTTCGCCTTCGAGCCCCATTACACACAAAACGGTCCTGTTTGCACTTCCAGATGTTGCCAGGCCAAAAGAAACATACCGTCATACATCATATGAAGTCTAGCAATAACATTTTTTTCCCCATACTTGCATGTTTTTCGCATTTTTAAACAGTGGGGTGTGTATCCACCCTGATCAATATGTGCCTCAGGGTGTGTATGTATCATTGCTTAAGTAATAAATACATCACTTGGCGGTGTGTTGTTATAGGAAAATGGTCAAAGAGGGGAGTGTCAACTGCTACAACCAGACAAAAAAGCAAATTTACTCATACCACCCTGAAGTTGATTATTTTCCAATATCACCACATCCTATAGTTGGTTAGTTCCTGTCGTTCCTTACAGCATCACTTTTTTTTATCTTACTCAAAAAGTTAATAAAACAAAAAAAGTAATAATTTAAAGTTTAATAGTTATTATTTATATAGTAATAATAGTTTCCCATTCATAGTGCAGATTGATGTTGCCAACAACCGCAAAGCACACATTCTTGGAAAACCTACTTACAGCTTTATTTTCATTGGGCTGACACTGTCAAATGAACCTGTATCAGTGAATATCAGAGGCAGTGCAGCATGTTTTTAATTGGTAGAAAACTGGTAATTGGTAGTTTTTCACTAGTGCTTGGATACCATCAAGGTAAAAAAGTGTTCTCAGTGTGCTGGAGCCATGATTGGAAACACTGGCCTCCCAGGAACTCCTTTAATGGCTCAAACATGTGGAAATGGCTTGAAGCGAAGCCAGGACTGTATGGGGGTTGTAGCAATAACTCCCAGCCGAGTTCCTGTCATGTGAAAGTGGTGTTGGTGAATGATTGTGTTCACAGTTCACGCATATTGAAACGTCTCTTCTGCAGGTTGGTGACAAGTTATCCGTTGATCTTTTCTAAGGATCAGGCATTCCACTCACTGAATGTTAACTGCCGTGGGCTACGAGCCTCATTGTTCACAGACGTACTGTACTTGACGTCTTCTATAAATGTTCAAAAATCAGTTTTATGCCTACACTCATGAGAGTCCTGGTTTGACTTGATCGCCCTTCATACAATGCTGTTGTAACTGTTGAGAGAGATATCTCTTCAATATCTTCCAACCAATCAGATTTGAGAACCACACAGTTAGTATCAACCTCACCTTAGAATCAAACTTAGTTGAACATAGTGTGATGTTCCTACAGGCCTCAGGTACCCAAAGAATGCCGACGGCCAGTAGAAGCTCCGGAGATGCTGAGCAGCTCCTGTTCTCGGGAATGCAAAAATGGCCACTGCACACCTACGGGCAAATGCTGCTGCAACCATGGCTGGGAGGGTCCCTTCTGCTTACGAGGTGAGTCAAATGCAGACGCACACACATATCCTTACATATTATAATTGATACTGGTGTTAAATCAAAAGTGTGCAGGAATCACAAAGTCTGCTTATTCGTCACAGCCAAGTGTGAACCTGCTTGCCGAAATGGTGGCGTCTGCATTGAACCCAACAAGTGCTTCTGTAAGGAAGGCTTTTCCGGGGCACAGTGTGAGAAAGGGGAGCGAGGCATCCAGGATGATCGCGACAAAAGTGGCATTTTGGATCACATCATTGACATGACATCATATCTGCTGGACTTCACCAGCTACATTGTCTAGATCGGGCAGGATGACTGAGACTCTGGTCTGAAGGCGGAATTTTAAGGAGGCCTTTTGGAGGGTTTGCCTTCAGGACATCAACACCCCCCAACCTCCAACCTGCATCCCATCTTCATTACCATCACTGACTGCCCACACGTGGTGGACCATCATTGGACCACTAATGCTGGTATTTACTCCCAAATTTGCTCGATGCATTCAATGCAATTCTTGTTGTTTGGGTAAACCATGAGGACTCATTTAGCAAGTTCCATTTTTTTTTTTAATTAAATTATTGACAAAGATCCCACACTGAGATTTAGAGCAAATAACATTGTTTCAGAATTATATTTCCATGTTTTGCTCCCCATTTCCGATATACAAGCACTGTCCCATGCATCACATTACACACACTGTGGTACAAATGGGTATTCAGGAGAAGCCTTTACACAATGATAAAGGGTACAGCACTCAGTGTTTTAGCTATAACGTTGCTGACTCCTTATTTCTGCTTTTTAAGTTTGCCAGTGAAAAGGACTCTTCAGTTGCCTTAAATCACTGGAACTCAGAATCTAAGCTCAGTTTCCACAGTTTGTACAAATGGCTGTAAACTTACTGTGTAGCCAAGGAAAGACAAATCTACGAAATCAAGACCTATAATCAAGGCTCATTCTGGGAAATCAAATGGACAGTCAAAATGACTGAAACTTGCCACAGGAAGTCATAATCGCCCTGGATCCATAACCTCAACCAAAGGCCAAGTCGAATAATCAATGTGTGAACAGAACGCTTTATCAATTCATTGGATAAATCTCACTTTTTCATGATATATAAAAAAGCTGATGACAAAACATAATGACAAAACCATTGTAAAACCAACAATAGTCATGGATTCACGTAGTTGGGACTTGATGCCAGTCTATTTATAGTTTCTTCTTCAAGGCCGTTAATAACTTTTGCAAAAAAAAGTTTTAGTAAAAGAAAATAAATAAAAAAATCAGTTCAACCCTAAAGACAGCTGCAATCAGTGTGTACTTTGTATAACAATATAGTTGCAAATCAAGGTTTTTTTTTAAACGATGGTCACTTTGATTCCAATATTTCTACCGACTTTTTTATACATATATATTATATATCTTTTTTTTTTTTTTTCATGACCATGCACGCTGCTTTACAATATAAATAATGTATCATAGATTTACATACATTTCATTAGGTTCATGTATGTTATGTTGTTCCTGTTTGAATTTTCAGCAAAGAAACAAGCTAGCTTTGTATAAATCAAGCACGTAAGACCATTTTCACAGCAGTATCTTCTCTTGAGCTAGTTACACTGCCACGAGTATAAAAGAATATAATATTAACAAATAACAGATTACCAGCATTCACTGGGATCTTGTTTTATCTATCAACAATCTATGTGTATTTTTTTTTTTTATCTGAATTTGGTCTTCAGTTCAAAGTGTCAAAAGGGAACCCGCGTAGTGCTGTACATTTCTGATAGTACTGTACTAAGGAAAGTACTACTTAGCTTTGCAAAGTAATATAGTATTACTATTGTTTCAATAGAGGAAGGTTTATTTTTTTAAGCGTAATAATATATGACAGGGGAGAGTATTACTAGAGAGCAGTTTGACATTAAGCCTATGGATTTTTTTTTTTTTTCCTGATTTCTTTTTCATACGTAGGGAAAAAAAACAAAGCTATCATAAACCTGAATTTCTGTACATTGTGTAATAGCATTTTGATTCAGTAATAAGATTATTAGAAGATGTTTATCTCTATAAGAAGTTACATTTAACATGGGTAAATGATGCAAGTCAGTGTTTTTTTTTTTTTTTTCTTTTGATAATGACTGATTGTATTAAGGATGTGTAAAGGAGGCATGCCTTAAGGCAGAAACAGGAAGATGTGTAACCATATACTCTAAGCATGAGTCACCAATAAAGTGAATGATACCGCCAATGGAACATTCCACATTGCAAAAGACTGTGTAATTATCCTGACTGTTTTCAGGTTCCCCCATCACAAGCTGACAACATAAACAGATTTGACACTTATAAAAGACAGAATACCTAATTTGATACTCATTTAAAACATATACTTGTTTTGAGTCTATATTTGCTACTGCTACTCAAACTGCGTTAATTCATCATTGCTGAACTTGAATTTAGTCTTTGCAGAATATGCCGGTCAATTTGTATTCCAAATGCGTCCAAAGAGATGGAAATTTGCTCTACTACATTTAATCCGAGAAAGATTTATGTTAATTAGTAAACCATGTCATCCCCCCATACACCTACCCCCCCCCCCGCCACCCCCC
>JAQMYJ010000039.1:2066605-2077197 GCA_030014305.1 Clarias laeviceps
TCAAACACTGTCATTCGAAGCCCATATTAATAGTGTTACCCGCTCTGCATTTTTCCATATTAGGAATATCAACCGTTAACTGCAGTTACACTCGTTCTTCCACGTACACGGACAGTTTCTATGGGGTCTCGAGCTTTTGGTTATGCGGCATCTTTTTTATGGAACCAACTTCCTGTCGAGGTCCGCAACAGTCTAAGTCTCCTAGTTTTTAAATCTCGTCTAAAAACCTGTTTGTTTTTGATTTTGAGCCACTCTTCTTGCAGAATAGTGGCCAGGTCACGACAGGCAAGAAAATGTTTCCTGACTCGCTCCTCCAAAACATCTCAAAGTGGCTCAATAATATATAGATCTGGTGACTGTGCAGGCCATGGGAGATGTTCAACTTCACTTTTATGTTTTCACCAGTCTTGCTGTGTGTATTGTTGCATTATCATCCTGATACATGGCACCGCCTTCAGGATACAATAATTGAACCATTTGGTGCACATGGTCCTCCACAATGGTTCGGTAGTCCTTGGCAGTGACGTGCCCATCTAGCACAAGTACTGGGCCTAGGGAATGCCATGATATTGCAGCCCAAACCAACACTGATCCACCCCCATGCTTCATTCTGGGCATTCAACAGTCTGGGTGGTACATTTCTTTGGGGCTTCTCCACACTGTAACTCTCCCGGATGTGGGAAAGACAGTGAAGGTGGACGCATTAGAGAACAATATGTTTCACATTGTCCACAGCCCAAGATTTTTGCTGCAGGCACCATTGAAACCGACATTTGGCATTGGCACGAGTGACCAAAGGTTTAGCTATAGCAGCCCGGCCACGTACATTAACCCTGTGGAGCTCCTGACAAACAGTTTTGGTGGAAACAGGACAGTTGGGCAGTAAGTTGGGCAGCTGTGGTTTTATGTTTTTTGGATACAATCCAGGTTAGCACCCAGACATCCCTTTTAAAGTTACTCCTGTTGGATGTGGTTCGTCCTTCTTGGTATGCTGACATTACTCTGGATACCATGACTCTTGATACATCACAAAGACTTGCTGTTTTGGTCAGAGATGCGCCAGCAAGACGCGCTTCAACAATTTGTCCTCTTTTGTACTCTGATATGTCACCCATAATGTTGTGTGCATTGCAATATTTTAAACAAAACTGTGCTATTACTCTGCTGTGCTATTAACCTCCACAGTCCGCTCTTACTGGTGGTATGTGCAACCAATGAAGTCTGGCCACCAGCCTGGTCAAATTTAGCCATGAAACCTCCAACACTACAGTATATATATATATATATATATATATATATATATATATATATTTCTTAGCACAAAATTGTTTATAGCTAAATGTTGGATATTCATGAATACCACTGCTCTAGATATTGTAATTAGCAATCACCTAACCACACATTTTAAGTCTCCATGTCATCAGTCTGCAATCTAAAGAAAATTCACAGCCAGTTTTGACTTAACAGTTGCTATAACATAAATACAGTACATACAAACACCCAGCAGAGCATGCAATGTGATATTCAAACACAATACACTCTTCTGTCTCCATGCAGGTGCTCCATCACACCCTCTGGACCCTATGACCTGACCTCTGACCTCACACACCTGGGAGTCAGCTCACTGCAGTGCGACCTTTGTCTATGGTGTGTCCGTCACTTCCAGGCACCTGTTAAGCTTATCACAATGGCAGGTCATTTTTCTTTATGGGTTCACAGGACAGCAGGTGATAAAATGCTTCCCATGCTCCCATTTAAAGGCAAGTAAAATGCTGAAAATGCTTTCTTTTTTTTTTTTAAATATCAATATGTTTAGCAAACCCAAACTGTGGAAGAAATAGGGTTTTACCACATGCTGCCAAAATACAATGTTCCTTCATCCAAAATGATAAATGATCCAGAATAATGAGACACATTGTGGTTTTAAGCCGCTGTCTTTTCAGTGCAAACATAAGGTGGCAGTCAATCCATTCAGCTGAACCAAGTTGAGATTTCTTCCCATATTAGTATAAACACTGACTTTTACCGGTTTTATCCCAGCCCAAAAGACAATCATGAACTTTTTCTTGTTTTCAGGATCTTGGAATCACTATACAACTCATGTTGCAATTTGAAGACCCATTTCCCCCCCCTTCTCAAACCTTAAAATCAACCATTTTGACTGCACATTAATCTGAGATGAAGTGCACTGTCATCTGCTAAGATAGATGAGCTTCGGATGCTCTCGTCTTACAGATGAAGTGGCTCATGTGGGGATTCGAGGAGGTAACCGTTATAATCGGCATGACAGAGAAACCCTCTCGAGGAGCCCATCAATCTTGATGCCACACACCGAGACAACCAGAGAGCTCTGCTTCAGCTGTCTTCTATCCGATCTCTCTCAGCAGCTAGTACTATATTTAATTGTGTTATTATGATGAACAGACATTGAGGCTTGGCGGGGAGTCAGAGGCAGATCATGCACAACTGTTTCTCTGGTTTCTTCCCACTCAGTGATGTGTAGCGGAGCATTTCAACAAAACCACACTGGCTTTACACTGAGAAATTCAGCACCAAACCACCCTCATCCTTCTAAAGTGATCCAGTTTTTGAGAAGGTGCTGTGGTTTACAGGCCTTAAATATCACACACATGCTCTTATTATTCACTGGATCAGATCATACTCTTGCCAGAGGTTCTCTGACAGATTGAACTATTTATAAAGTGCTGCCTTAACATTTAAAAAAGAATGACTGGAAAGCAAACATTAGAAATATCCTCCATTCTAATAAAAATAGCTTTTAAATGTTTCACATGATGCTTAAAATTGTTTATACCAGGGGTGTCAAATCTATTCCAGAATGCAGAAAGGGCTGGTGTAGGTGCAGGCTTTCATTCCAAACAAACAGAAGCCAAACCTGATTCCACCTGTTTAATTAGTCATTCTTGGCTATCTATACAGTATAATGTCAGGTGTAACATCTGGTTGGATGGAATGAAAACCTGTACCCACACCGCCATTTCTGGATATGATTTTTTCACCACTGGTTTACATAGACAGGACAAGCATTGGATTGTTTAAATTATTTCACAATTAACTAGATAACATTAGACCAATTTCAGCTAGCTGTCTAGCTGGGCTGGCTGGTTGGATGGATGGTTGGATGGATGGATGGATGGATACATAAGTAGTTGGATGGATGGAAGAAAGGATAGATGTATGTATGTACTGTAAGGATGTGGATACATAGGTGCTTGGATGCTTAGGTAGGTGGATGGATAGATGTAGGAATCAACTGATAAATGAATGAGTTGAAAGATATACTGTAGATGGGTTAGAGGATGAACATGTGGGTTGAATGTTTGAATAGATGAATGGTTGGATGGGTAGGTAGGTGGCTGGTTGGATGGATGGATGGATGGATGGATGTTGCAGGATTGGCAGGTGCAAACAGATGTAAATTACCTACTTGGTCCTAAGAAAACCTCTGTAGAAATGTTTTTTATTTGAACCACCATCATTTAACCAATCAGACCTGAGAGGGATTACTGTCTGCCTGTTGTGTTGCCTGTTGATTCAGAAACACCCATCTCTTACAGTAGCATTATGGTCCAGTCTAGGCAAGTGTTTTTAAAGGATGTTGCTTTGAAGAATTACCTGGGGGTGGGGGGGGGGGGGTTATATGCTGCTTAAAAGGAAAAGGAAAACAATTGGAAGACATTTTCATGTTTAATAATATGTGTTGCCTTTTTTCTGAGACATCTTAGTGTTAGATTACTCCAAAGTCTTGAACTTTCTCAGAAGCATTTAACATGTACATATAGTACATTTTATACACACACATTTTATACACACCAAAAACCAACCTATATTTTCAGAAAGAGGAAAATTGATTGTTCAGTCATAGGTTTATTATGATTCATTGGCAAATGTACAGGATTCTTTTTTACTCAGTGCTAACTGATTCAAACAACATACTAAATAATAATTTATTAACTTTTAAAGATGAGATTCTCTCAGCATTTTTATCCCATTCCTACACCTGGTTCTAAGAAACAATAACATTGTTTTCATTGTTGCCATAGAGTGCAGTAGTAATTCATGGTTGTCTTGATTAAAAGCACAAAACATGTCTACTGTGGGAACCTGAGAAGGGAGATAATAACAGTATAATAATAGTTATGCAAACTCAAAATTATTATCATCCTGAAGATTGTGGCCAAAAAATATCAAACACTTCATACACCATGCAGAATGACTTAGGGAAACTGTGTAGCACCAGTTAACTTCCGCCAAATTTAGTGTAATCGATGGAGTTTGAGTAATAAATGACTAATTAGTCGCATTACAACAGTAGGAATGTCGGTGGTGCCTAGGCGTGATTGATGAGGTAGGAACCCTACCCTGTACTTTTAAGCACAAGGGATATCATTTTACTACCTGTGCTGCTTCCTTTACATTGTTTTGTACAGCAATGTATGATTTTGCTCATAGCCATATTCTATTCTATCCATATTGTTTTGCTTTGTTTTGCCGGGACAAATACACTTGGACTTGTATGCTTTAATATTACAGATTTGCTATGATTTGGCTGAATTTTTCAGACTATCAAAAATCTTGAATAATACCATACCACAGTTCACACAGTTCTAGTTAGTAGGGTTATTATCGCATAACATTTGTCGATTTAAGGTCTGCTAGAAAATGTTTAGACTAATTGAAATTTTCAGGTTGAATTGAACAGCTGAGAACAGAATGAAAGATATGTATCACACCTACCTTTAATAGGCCTTTCAATTGGACCATTACAATATTACAAAACAGTTTGTCAAGCTGTACAGCCATTCTGCTGTTGAATTAGCTGATTGAACCTAACATGCTCATGGTTCCCTGAAGCTGCTCATATTCCAAAAACAGCACATTCCAAAGTATTTCATTCCTCTTAAACCAATATTTATGCAAATTAAAACTCATCATTTACAATCTGGGTTGCCTAGTAGAACACGGCCATTATGAACTATGTTTGTACTTTGGGACTTTTATTTTCAGTTACTTACTGACACACGTTTGCCTTTGTTCAGTCTTGTTTCACAAGTGATTCTGTTCATTTCCCTGATTCATTCCCTATTCAAGACCTTGCATTCTTTATCTTCATTCTCGTGTACAACCTTCTTAGTTGATCTAGTTTCCCTGCTCCTGTTTATATCCCGGTTTTTGGTTCTGTGTCGTTTTTGTTTTATGTCATAAAAATCTACGTTTGCACATTTGCATAGTGCCCCACACATGCTGCTTTACATTACAGAATGCAAGACCAAACTCTTAGCTCAGCAGATGAGGTGTAGAGGGGCAAAGGGTTGGGGAGGGGGGGGGGGGGGGCAGAGTATGACTACAGCATGTGCAGGGCAATCGAATTGGGTTGGCAGTCACCTCGCAATCTGGTGGCAAGCCAGGAATAACAAGATGCACACTGGAGAGGAATGCGGATCACGCTCCAAAAAGAGAGACTCGTGGCAAAATGTTTGCCATACAGCTGGACATTTGCTGAGCTGCACTTCCAGCACAGCATGTCTGCTGGAGCTGCAGGAGCAAAGGGCATGGCTCAACATTCATCTGGCCCAACTGCAGACAGAAGTCTGCAGGTCGACAGGGAGACCCCAGCACGAAGTCTCAACCTGTCAAGTCTCATTCCTCTAAGCCCTGAGCTAAGTCTAGGCCTAAAATGTAGTTATTGTTACTGGCATAATTTTATTGCATTAAAACTTTGCAATGATTTAGACCAAAGGTGGGACCAAGTTAGGTTTGTGCAACCCACTTCCATTCGAGTCGAGTCCCAAGTTCTAAAAGTCCAAAACAAGTCATAAGGTCTATTTATATTTAAAGCTAGATAAAATTGTTCTAGACAACTTTTATAATTTAGTTAAAATATTACAAATTTAAATTTATTGTGCTTGCATGTAATATTCTTGAAAAGCTGGTACTACATAAAAAAACAACTTGACAAATGCCAAGTTTGGATTTTTGCTCATTTTGGAAAATTACTATTCTCTCACAGACATGGTTGTCTATAACAAAATTTTTGAAAACTGCCATATATCCTTATTTTAGAAGCTGTAAACATCCATTTTTTTTAGCAAAGCACAACATGTAGCTGTAAGATTTCAAGCAAATGTAGAGTCAATCAAATCACTTATTTCTGCCACATGCTTAGTGAAGCGCAGATACTTTCTGTACAATGCAGTGGCTGCCGCAAGTGGTTTGAATGTGTTAAAAGCGTTCATGGAGAATGTTGAAGCTAAGAAAAAAAGACTTTTACACTCTGTTACTGCCGTTGCACTCACTACAGCAGTGATGAATTACAGATACAGTATACATTCTGTGATATAAGACATTATGTGATTTGAATATTGTTTAAACAGCATGTTATATATTTAACAAAACTATGTGGGATACTGTAGTGTAGGCACTGTGGTGAAGCAGAGGAATAATGTTACAAAACTTAAAATATGCACAAGCAATTTGTGTACAAGAGACATGAGATGTACAGGCTGTGTGTGGGAAGCTGTTGGTTAAATGGTGCATATCTGAACTATGATAGAGAGCTGTTATCATGTGCCAAAGTAAAAGTTGTAGAGGAGAAAGCTGAGGTGTAGATTAGTGATGGGTCGTTCATGAACGATTCATTCTTTTTGAACAGATCTTTAACATGATTCAGAAGAACGAGTAGTCTCGGAGAGTGATCACATTTTGCGCAAATCACCGCAAAACCTCCGTAGGTTTTGTACAGGAAACAGAATTGAGCGATTCTTTCTCAATGACTCTTCAACTCCGAGACGTTCGTTCTTTTGTCACGTGACTACCATAGAGTGCAATACACAGGAAACAGAATTGAACGGTTCCCCTCAATGAGTCTTCTAGTCCCGAGTCGTTCGTTCCTTTGTCACGTGACTCCCATAGACACTATGCGGTGCAATAGATTCAAAAGAACGAACGACTCAGACTAGAATATATGAGAGGTGAGCTTAGCTCATTGTAATATTTTCATTAATGGAACTATCGCAAAAATGTGTGTATGTAGACATTTTGGGGGTCTTTTTTATTGAAAACACAACATTTTATTTTATTTCTGATCAAAAGAACGAAATGAACTAAATAACTCAAACATTTTAGTTCAAAAAATATTTTTTGATGAACGAGATTCAAAGAACTGAGTCAATAAAATGATTCAAACTTCCTATCACTAGTGTACACTGAAACAGAGTTTCAGTTTTTTAAGCAGAGTTTTACAAACAAAACATCTTTGAGAGCATGACTAACAAAAAAGTGGCTTAAGTGTTCTTTCAATTTTATCTACTTTCAACTTTGTTATGGCTGTCAGACTAATTGAACTTCAAAAAAAAAAGATGAAAATTGCTGAAAATTAATTGTATGTCTCAAGAACTTTCAAGACAAAGGGTGAGGTTAGAAGTTACTGATGTCAAATTTTAGTCAAAAGTCATTAAATTTGAGACTCGGATCTATCCAATTTGTTTGGCATGAGATCCAAAATACAGATTTACACCCCAGAAATACTGAAATGCTGACATCCAATGTACAGGTTTATAGGAAATCTTGCAGAGGTATAATAATCTGCTGATCTTTAATGTGTATTCAAATATATTATTCTTATTTCAGGTTGAAGTCCACGTACATCCCTGTCTTTCTGTATGGCAGAACTCTGTGTCTAACTTATTAATACACAAAAATCACATTCTGTAAGGTTGAGTATCTGACGCCTTGTTTACACTAAGTTGTATTTCTTTCGTCGTCAGACAAATACGCTCCCTGTTCGGTAATCGGAGAGTGAATCACAGATGAGAAATGAAAAAATAGATCAAATAAAGTTTAAAGTCTTAAAACGCCAAAGTGAAAATATGAACTAATCCCAGTAAAAATATTTAGTTTAGCTTTTCTAATTAATATCTATTGGTGCAGGTGTTTGTTTACATTGAGACAGTAGCGCATTAGTAGCTTCTTTTAAAGTAGATTATTAAATCCATCACATTACTGTTCATAACATCGCTTTTACTCAACATTTTGATTTCACTTATGGTGCAGGTTAAACTTCAGGCAGAGATCTACATACTGCAAAAGTTTCTTTAAATTCTGTACAGCAGTCGATTTAAGACACGGCCACAGTTTGACGCATGCGCAGTATGCTATCAAAACTTGCGGTTCTAATAATAACTGCTCATAACTTCACTTCTGCTCAACATCTTGATTTAATTTCTTTACCTTCAGGCAAATACTTAACGACGTGCAAAGTCTCATTAAATTCTGTCTAGCCAGTTTTGTGTGGGTCCTTCAAAAACAAAAATATTCCTTTTTATTTCATCAATCCTGAATAACCACGATTGATCCTAACCGAATCAGCAAAATGATGATTTAAGTGTAATAAAATTTTTGACATGAAATTTAAGGACATTTTGATAATAGTGCTTCTTGTATTCCAATTCTGCAAGGCATCTCCTTCAAGCAGGTAAGTTGAAAATTTTTTTAAGGCTTTTGATCTATTTATGAATGTAAGATTTTTATTGTGTGACTGTTATTATGATAAATACAAAGCTATAGCATGCAACCATCTCATTTTTGTCTTATCTTTAAATTATGAATAACAAAAATGCTGGGGGGAAAAAGTACATTTTAAAATAGCTATTAATTAAACGCAATTATTTTTAAAAACATCTGTGTGGCCATAAGAAACCCATTTGTGAGCGTTGAAATACTTCAATTTTCTTGTTAAACTATACCTACACAAGGCATTTCTAACCCATTCATATGAATGCTATACATTTTATTTTATGAAGCAAGGCTGCAGAAGTTGTGAGGTGATGTTTAATGTGTTTTGTGATCATTACATGAAAAGCAGAAGAGAGAACAGATTTTAACCCTTAATTTGATGAAGAACCACATTTGGTTCATAACAATTTTATGAAGGCAAATTAAATTAAATTTAGTTTGATGACATTAAAATTATTTATTAATCTGGGACATGGTGTTTATCAATACCCTATGTTTGGTCATGAAATCTACCGTACCCTGAAGACCACTTAGGGCAGAGACAGAGGTGGCTAAGCAGAATTGGAGGCCAGGGTTCTGCAACTTTGGAAGAGTTCGGTCCTGCTCCTATGGACGGAAAAATGTTATAGGAGAATGTCAGCATGAATGATGTGACTTTTCTAATGATTGTAAAATGTACGCTGCACCTACTTTTACAAAATTCTAAAAATGTTATATGATAAAAGAATAGTTATAAGGGGAAAAATGAGAAGAATGAATATAAATAATAATTAAGGTAATAAATCAAGAATGTGAAATCATTGGCAGATGATTGTGGTACAAGAGCAATAAAACATAAACCATTCACGTAAAGATTATAAATATTTAAATAATAGTCAGTGTTATAATTTCTTTACATTGAGCACACTGAGTACCAACCTTTTTCAATATGTTAAAGTAGATATAAACGAGTGTGGCCAACTCAGCAGGCCGTGCTCCCACATCTGTATGAACACACCAGGCAGTTTCCGCTGTTACTGTGATCCTGAATACACGCTGGATGCTGACGGGAAATCCTGCAACCGTAAGTCAACAAGAAGTAAATAGACCACCCGCAATTTTTAGTTGCCATTGTTATCTTTTACAGCATGAAGGTCGGACACTTTCAGTGTTTTATCTGCTATAATTTCTTTATCAAACCATGAGTCAGCTGTGTCTAGGGGAACAGTGTGTTCTGTGGCTTTTGTTGACTAAAACATTTTCTACATCTGAATTTTCAGAGAAATTTAGTTCCATTTCTTTTGTACAGGACAAAGTCACTGTTTTACAGAAGTTTAGATCCTTAAAGAACAAGCCAGATGTGACAGTTGCAACAAAAGAAATATCCCTGAAATAACAAAAGAAATCCACAACCAATTTTTATTACAGCAGTTTAAAGTGAAATTATTTAAAATTTATAGTTTAGACTAATCCGGACATCAAATTTATTTATACCCTGTTTCCATTCCATTTCCTTTTTTCCTCCTAATTGTTGTTTCTGAGTATTTCACCCAATTGTTAACATATGTTTCAGCAGTGGTAATTGCAAACACCTATTAAAAGCTAGCGTTAGATGTTGACTCCAAATATATTCACCCATCATGATCACATTATTTCATAATCATTCAAATCAAAAACTAGTTAAATATTCTTTGTCTTGTGTGATCAATCAAACATTTAATGTGAAAATTTTGTAAAAGACCATTATATTTAATTTGTTTAGTTATATATTTTCTTTTGATATGAGAAAAGCCTGGCTGCACTCGACTTCGCTGCGAGTTGGGTTGCCAGTTTGGCAGTAATTGTGCATTGATCTGCGCATACCCACATGGAACCCAACTGGCACTAGATAAGAGAACATGCAAAGGTGAATCCAAAGTCACTCCTATAGTGATTACAGTAACTATATATATATATATATATATATACAGTATATACACTATCGTTCAAAAGTTTGGAGTGACTTTCTAACTCCATGATGGTTCCTGATTTGTATTTCTTTCTACATTGTAAAGGCTGAAGGCGTCCAAAAAATGCAT
>JAQMYJ010000039.1:2081932-2094835 GCA_030014305.1 Clarias laeviceps
ATATATTTATAGTGTTTGTTTGTTGTTCCAAGTTTTGTTGACAAGATCTTTTTGAGAGCCAGTTTCATCATGGTGCTTGATAGATTTTTCAAATGCACTTGACAACACTGTTCTTGCAAGAACTGTTCCAGAACAGCTGACCTTTGTGTCTTAAAATATCAACTGACTGTTACTGCTGCTGTTGTTGTTTTGGTGTGCCACATGTGCTAATTCATAGGTTTCAAATCTTTAGTATTGTTCTAGAATGTAGAAAATAAATCAAAAAAACAAATAACAACTTTTGACCAAACTTTTGAGAAGTGTATTAGTCTAAACAGTAATTCTGCATATTTCTTTTCCTGGAAAAAGACAACCCATCATCATTTTAGAGATATAGATCTCAAATTTTTTTTGAAACACGATCTAAAGTACATGCCAAATCATTTTTCTCGCGGAAAGATTGGAAATGTAATCACTACGCCAAAACTTACAGTGAATCGAGATGAACCGTATTTACAGCCGCTGCGCGAAATTGCGCTGACTCCGCATAGGTGAAATAGGGGATTTATAACTATAAATATATAATTTATAACTAAAAATGTTTTTTTAAGTGTCATATTTTCCCATATGTATAATACACTGCATATAATATTATAAACTGATTAAATATACAATTTCACTATTTAACACTATTATTTTTCTGATATTACTGTATATTTATGTTTCAGACATAGTTGAGTATAAAGGCTCCATCTCTGTACATTTTGGAAATATTAGCGAACTCCATCACATATCGAGGTACCTTCATTCTTTTATTGTAGACTAACTACACTAACTGGTACGTGCAGGTTATATAGAACGTATGAGTTTATAATTACTATATTCACATTTCACGAAATATTCACTCCAACTAGACGAACATTTGAGCTCAGTGTACTACAGTAGGTTTGTTTTAATGATGAACAGGCATTTCTGGCCAGTTTGTCAGCACAATTCTTGTAACTTAACTTTCTCAGCCTCACCTTTGTGCCACAACCTTTTTCTTTTGTCAAATGGACAATTGATTTTTATCAATTGAAGAATCTAAGTTTTCTCTTTTTTTTTTTAACCATAGGCAAGTTTTCATAAATTAATTTTATGAACTGATTCAGTAATCACCAAATACATTGATGATTACTGAAGAACTGCATACAGCTTAAGGTAAATATTTAGCAATATGTATTTCCATTACATCCATTACACCTTAGCTACATTAGTTACACACATCAAGAAAGAAACCTTGAACAGACAACTATATTAAGATTAAGTGTGTAAACTAGATTTAAACTGAGCTAATTGCCTTTTAATGAAATGATGCACACTAATTGATTTTTTTGTTCAGCTGCCAGCAAGTTTTATTAAGTTATATTAAAAAATATTTAAATATTTAAAAAAATAAATAAATATTTTTAGAATTAGAATGATCTAGGCCAACTAGTTATTTTTTTATTGTTATTATTTTATTTTACAGGAATGTGTGTGGTGGCACGCTGGTGTAGTGGTTAGCACTTGTCACCTTGTACCTCCAGGGTCCGGGTTCGATTCTCGTCTCTGGGTCTGTGTAGATGGAGTTTGCATGTTCTCCTCGTGTTTGTTGGGTTTCCTCCGGGTACTCCAGTTTCCTCCCACAGTCCAAAGAGATGCAGATTAGGATAATTGCCGTTCCCAAATTGCCCATAGTGTGTGAATGTGTGTGTGGGTGTCCTGCGACGGATTGGCACCTCATCCAGGATGTACCCCGCCTCGTGCACTAAATCCCTTGGGATAGACTCCAGGCCCCCCCGCAACCCTGTACACAGGATAAAGCGGTGTAGACAGTGAGTGAGTGAGTGAGTGTATCTTAGTAGGGATTTCTTTCACCAGCTGTCACGTCGCCCTCCAGAGGCAACAAAGTAAAAAGCAGTGCTTCAAATCCAAAATAAAACATTATGAGCTATAGGAGACAGCATATCTCAAAGCAATTCATTCCTGCCATTTTGCATCATTTATTTAAATTTAAAGTATTGAAGAACGTCACTTCATATAGTTTTCCATCCTTTTATAAACTGCCAGTGAAAAAAAGACAAAATGATTCAAAATTGTCAAAAAATTGTCCTGCATCAAGCAACAAAAACAACTAAGGAGATGTGAATTTACAGAAATTGGGTTAGGAACCCTCCAATACATTACTAAGACCTCTAACTATAGTGCAGAACAGCACTTACACAGACATAACGTGATGAGAACTCACAGGATTGTGACTAAACAGCTGTGTGTCCTTAAGAAAACCATTTGTTACAGTAAAAAAAAGAAAAAGTTTGAATTTGTTATGTGGCAATAAAATGAAGTCAGCTGACCACCTGAATGTACTGAATGACCAGATTATCACATCTACGGAGTTTTTCTTCTTCCCTGATGACATAGTTATATACCAGGACCAGGTTCTGGGAGCGTGAGGAATGATTTTCATAAACACATGAATTAGCCACCACATTGTGGCCATAATCAAAGCTAAATTATAACTAACCTAATCTTCTAAAAAAAAAAATGTACTGACTCATTCGCTCATTGAATCAAGTTCAGCTGTATTTCACTTATAAAATGGTGAGATTTATTCCACTGCATTAATGCTTTCTTCAGTCTCCATGCTTGTGAGAACAAGAAAGCATTAGTTCTGCTTTTGTTAACGTACAGTGTGACTAAATTAAAAGCACTTGCCGTGGGCAAAGCCACATGTTTCTGGAGCGGTTAAACCCTCCTGTTCACTAGTTAGGAACAGATGTCCGGTTGGTTCACTTGTTGGTTGACTGTCTAAATTAAGTAGCAATGCGATTCTAAAATAAAGATTTTAAATATGTATGTAAAGTATACTACAGTATATAGGCTACTCAGTACATGTTTTAGCTCATAGCTTGGGTACAAAACTTTATTTAGATGGAAAACTCCAAGAGGACACTCCATTGTGTTCCCTTACCTACCAAATGTGATTCAGCACCGTTATGATTACACGATTATTGTTTAAAATTCTTGACATGCAGAATGTAAAATTTTCCGTCTCTCTCACATACAGTAGATATGGATCTGTTATTTCCAGGATAATATTTATATCTTTCTTTCTGACAGTTATAGAAAGATGTTTTGCAGATGCAGAAAAAGACATTAATGCAGTGGGGTTCTAATCCGCGGTTGCATTTCCCAATATCACACTCCCAGTTGTAGGGAATAACAAACAGCATAATGAAGGATGTAGCAATGTTACGTACAAGGCAGTTTTGGAGAGTTTATCCAGATATCATCTAATTAATAAACAGGCTGTAATGCTGCAATAGATCGAACACTGAGACCTCGGGAAAATCCAATATCCAGCAATTAACGATGAAATGAGTCTAATTTGCGAAAGCTAAATCTTGGTTTCAATATTTTTTTAAGCTTAATTTTGCAACATAATTGCATCCATTTTCATCACAGTTTGTAGTGACAGATCATTTTCTTGATCAAACATGAAGAAGACAGTTGACAGTTTCAGTGTGAATCAAATTCACACACCAGCCATGCAAAAGCTGTACAATTATAACCTGCCTCTGGGCATCTATGTGAGCAAAGGTGAAATGATTGTGATTTTTCTGTGTGCATGTTTTGCACAAAAGAAAACACCTCCTACTGTACATACCAGCACTGCAGAATTTCTTTTTTATTTATTTATTTATTTATTTATTTTATGAATGCTGATATGCAGTGCACAGCCTCTCCCATTCTCACCTGCATTCTCTCGATCACGTGTCCCTCACAGATGGAGTGTGTAACAGGTCGCAACCTCTGCAGCCGCCATGCACGGTGTACGAACACAGACGGCTTGTACACATGCAAGTGTGAGAATGACTACATCGGAGACGGCTTCAGCTGCTGGAATCGGAAAAGTGGAAGGTCACAGAACAGCATGTACTTCCAATATAAACTCCTGAAACGAAGCAGGACGACAGATACATGCCGATGAAAGAAGCACAGAGAAGGTCCACAGCTGTGCTCTCTCTGGCAATAGAGAAGTGTCAAAAGAGTGCACTGTGTGTGTCTGATGTTTGTTTTATCCTCCGTGTCATAGTGGTTTAATTCCGTGTGCATGTGTTCATTTGAACAGCTGTGCTTATTATTAGCATGTCCATTTTAATGACTGCATTAATGGAATCTCATTATGTTTTGAATTATGGACCAAGAAAAAAAAAAAAAATACAGTCTGCTGACTTTCCACTATTGTTTTCCGAGTCAGGCTTTTGCTTATGTAGTCATCCTTTTTCCACCATAAGAGCTTTTTTTGAAACTCAGCCTGTCAAGATGACCGGAATTCTAACGACGCACATGTGAAACCAATTTCATAATCACACCATACTATAAATAGAACCCCAAGACAATCAGCTGTCATTTTGCAGGTTTTTTTTTTTTTTTTTTTTTTTTTTTAAAGATCAACACAGTTTCAAAATTATTCATGCAGGTTTAAAATATACAGTACATAAATCCAGATAAATCCAGTAGTGCTAAATGTCCCAAAATGTCTTTTAATTTCCCAGGCCCAAGGCCTCTCAACTTCCTTTTAGTGATTATGATTGACCACAGCTGGTAGCTTCTGTGTGCAACATAAGAAGGGTTTGTTTGACAGCAACTCATTGGGTTGAACAACACACAGAGTACAATGGGAAAGTACAGGGAGTTTAGTACAGATCTGAGAAGAGAATAGAACATTTACACAAGTCGGGAATTTCTCAGATTCAGAGGAACAACTCAGGAACCACCCAGGCACAGGACTGCTGTGACCTGGAAGCTGCTGGAAAACCAGTGTTACTGTCTAACGTTTTTCATCACCATGGACTGAAACCCTGCCGTCCAAGAAAGAAGCCAAAATCCACACCTTCAAGCTCTAATAAAGCTTGGACATAGAAAAAGTCTTCTGGAGGAAAGTTTGGCGGAATGTTTGGAGTAGTAAAGGTGAGGTGTTACAGGCACTGTATTAAAAACGATGGGGGTAGCATCATGCTTTTGCTTTAACTGGTGCATGATGGAATAATGAAGATGCAGGACAATCTCCGAATTTCCTAAGCATTACCACAAATAATCAGCTTAGACATTCAACCAATTATTAAGTGTGCTGTATGTATATTATTTTTCCTCTATGTATAATTTAGAGACTGTGCTGGAAATTTGAGTAGCCAAAATTATGGCATGCCAAATTATTTCAGAGCGTACACACAATACACTATGGGAAACACCAATTAACCTAATCTACATGATTTTTGGACGTTGGAAGGAAACCCACCAAGCATGGGGAGAAAATGCAAACTCCCTGCACACAGACAGGCAGGAATCGAACCCTCGAACCTGAAGGTAAGAGGCCACGTTATTAACCATTATGCCACTATGTCAACTATTATTAGTAGTAGTAGGGATGATGATGATGATGATGATATATTTTATAAAGACATTATCTGTAAATACAGCTTTACTCCAGTCAGGGACTTTAATGAAATCCCTAATGGAAGGAAATAATCCCAGGAATCTAATTCTAGACAAAATAACCAAAATAACTTTCCCATAGCTGAAATAGTGTGGTGCCATGGCAGCAATGTTCACACACCTGACCCATACAAACATTGCAACTAGTATATCTGGAGATACTTTTAGTAATTGAAGAATTAAGTCAATTAGGGTTAATCTGTGAAGGTTAATATTCTTTCACGTTAGTTTACACTGTTTCTGGTGAGCATTGAGAGACATTTGCGTTAGAAAATGTAGTCAAAGTTGACACTTGTATACTTGAGTAAAAGGAGGGATGGCTCAGAGGTTATGGATTTTGCATACACCATAACCTCTGAGACACACCTTTTAAGAGATGTAATTATATCCTAGCACCCCATCAAGCTACATCTTTTCAGGGCTTATCAATTATATCCAGTCGCAGTGATTAGTGTGTACAAATATCAGCAAAATGTATTAGCGAAATAAGCATATGCAAGTAACTTAAGTAATTTAAGACCAGTAAGGAAGTATTTGTAATTCGTTACTGAACACATTTGGTCAAACGTCACTATGAATACTTATATATATAACAATATTCTGTAGAGGTTTTGTATAAATTATTGCACTAGACATTGCCACAAAGCAGTTTTTACAGCATTACCTCAGCATACGAACCATGAACAATGAATTCCGCCCCACGAATTTCCGCCTTAAGAACTGACATTTTGCAAGAAATTTGAAATTTTCAGCACACGAGCAACCAAACCGAGTTGAACCGTTCTAAACTTGTTCACGTCAGTGGAAAGCCAAGCAAAGTGGGTTTACATATTTTTGTGGGTTTTTTTGTTTTGCATTTTATGCAAGATTTAGTGAAGACTTAGTACCGCGGGTCCCGAAAATGTTATCAAGGACGTCAGCGAAAATAAAATGAAGCTGCTTCCAGTTTGGTTTTTAAAGCAGCTGGTGCCAAGAGGAATCATAGGTCCATAAGGGTTAAGTGAGGTTTAATGTCTATTCATTAAAAAATTTACTTCATTTACATGTATTTTCTTGTGTTTTGATTGTTTGATATACAAAAATATGATTATAGTGTTGGAAATTGGTAATATTTAGGGTGGCTGGAACGGATTATCTGCATTTACATTATTTCCTATGGGCAAATGCGTTTCACAATACAAAATTTCACCTTAAAAACTTAAGAACATACTTTATGCAGAACAGATTCAATTTATATGCCAAAGTACTGCTAGAAAATCCTCCTGAGGTGCTATGAGGGAAAAACTGGACTCAAAGTGGAGCCCATCATCTCTTGAGAGACACCAGATAGTGGGACAGAGACATGCAGAATGGTACAGCACTAAACGTGATTAAAAGATAGATTTGGTTGGGGGTTGCTTTGGAATGGGAAAGGCTGAAACGGAGGTCAATGTTGGACCATTGGCATCAGCAGCAACAATTCCAAGCAAAACTTATTAGTTTATAAAATACTGCTCTCTGGTGGGCATACTGTATAATGCATGTTTTTTTTTTCTTCTTTCAGAAATCTTCTGTACTGTATTGTTACTTTGAATCTGCCGTTTCATATTTGTCATGTTTTAATATATCATGCTTTGTTGTAATAACTTTTTAATTGTAATTTAGTTAATAATATATCAAAATTCAAATAAAAAAAATATGAAATAGTAAAACCACATGTATCAGTACAGTATATTCAGAGAAAATATAATATAAAGGAAAATAAAAGGTTTTTATTATTCAGTTTGCTTGCAATTGAGTTCGTCACACTCTTTTTATTTATTTATAGTTACCGTTAACAGGGCGGCACGTTGGCTTAATGGTTAGCAGTGTCGCCTTGCACCTTGAGGGTCCGGGTTTGAGTCCCGATCAGGCTTAATTCCTGTCTCTGTGTGCATGGTTTGCATGGTTTGCATGTTCTCCCCTCGTGCTTGGTGGGTTTCCTCCGGTTACTCCAGTTTCCTCCCACAGTCCAAAGCCATGCAGATTAGGATAATTGCCGTTCCCAAAGTTTGCGCGCCCTGCGATGGATTGGCGCTCTGTCCAGGGTGTACCCTGCCTCGCGCCCTAAGTCTCCTGGGATAGGCTCCAGGCCCCCCACAACCCTGAATACAGGATAAAGTGGTACAGACGATGAATGAGTAACCGTTAATGCTGTGGAACAACAATCCCTGGAAATTGAGTAGTTTGATCTGTTTATTATGAATGTAACTGCCTATATACATTATTTAGAGTAAACAGGCAAAATATTTCTAAACAGATACAAAATGATATCAATTAGGCATTCTTCGTATTTGTTCTTTTTTTTAAAAATGGGGGAAAATAAAAAACTAAATCAACATGAATGTTGTATTTGCTCATCTAAAATATTACAATTGGGTACAATAAAACTTAAATAATAACTGTGTGAGCAGGATTTCATGAGAACTCCAAGAACAAGAGTGATGTAGCTGAGGTTGAGGAACTGCCCTGACCAGAATTCACACTCCATTTCTACTTTCCCCCTCTTGGGGTGTTTCAGTGTTTTGCTGATGATGTTTTTAGAGGGGTGTTGGGGTCTAAATTGGGTCATACTACAAGACAATGATCCAAAGCACACCAGTAAATCTACATCAGAATGAGAAAGAAAGAATCAAGGTTTTGGATTGGCCTGGTCAAAGTCCAGGCAAATGTCCATACACAGATACAGATATGGATATTTTATAGCACAGAGCTGATGTATAAACATCTGTAATGTGCATATGACCCAGTGTAAGAGATGTAGCCTGTCCAGAGACACACCAGTGGGAAGAAGCAGCTGCAGCTAGAGTTTGTCCCTGACCTCATTCATTCTCACCACAGCAGGTGTCACACTGGACCCTCAGGCTCGCACGCAGGGCCAAAGCACCCTGCAACCCTAAAACTTCTTACGGAATGCCAAGAACAAAGGGCTGAAATCAAGGAAAAATGCAGCCTCTTGGAATAACTCACACCACAATGCCTGGAGTAGCGGGGGGAGAAACCTGGTCTCTTTCTTTTCAGAGCCATCAGAAAGTGTCTCTACTAAAGCTCAAATAGAACAACATTGCGAATAAAAGGTTCCAGGCCCCTTTGATTAAATGGACCTCACACTAAGCTGTGTGTAATTTCTACCAGAAACTGGTTTATTTACCGAAAAAAATAAATAATACGATTTAATGCCAAGCAGTGACTGGGATACACATCAAGCTAACAAGAAGGGAAAGAGAAAGAGGGAGGGAAGGAAGGAAGGAGGGAGAAAGGGAGCAGCCAGGATAGCAAAGACAGAGAAAGTGAAAAGGAAACTGGAAAGTTTCTGCATGTCCTCCGGCTCATTTTCTCCATCCTGAGGAGAGCCGATGATACCGAGAAGCCTGTGCCGTGGTTCGGGACGGAAAACAATAAATATGTAAATCCAAATTTGGACATCTGCAGTTAAGATGACCCCAGCTCTTTAGGAACTCACACCCAGCTCGGCTTTCATTATGAAACAATATCGCCGTTTTCCCGGCAGCCGGGGTGAGTGATGACTCGGAGGGGTGCGGAGGGCCAACCACAATATGAAGCCCCACACACACACATATACACAAGAGAGAGGAGGGAGAGTGTGATGGTAGTATAACCTGCCACCCACGTTGCTGAAAACAGCGTGCACTGGAAACCCAGGTAGTGAAGTGTAAAACCACAGAAATCCCGGCTTTACCCAGACTGCCCCTTTCAGTTAAAGAGAACGGCAATCAGTCTGCCAATGCAGTGCCAACCAGGGGGAACAAGACACTGTTTCTGACAATAAAGGACAGAGAGACAGAAAGAGAGATGATGATGATGATGACAAGTTCTGCCTGAGGTTAGGGTTGAGTCAGGGCTGTGGTTACAGAATCGACTTCTGATTTTAACACCCTCTTAGACAGCTGATGCTTCACAGCAAGCATGCAATAATGGTTTCTTAAAAATAAATAAATAAATAAATAACATAATCATATCTGGGTCAGATTTTTATACATACTTTATGTTACTTAAAATTGGGCTGTGATTGTATAGATCAGTTATGAAAACTAGAACTGTTACATGGTTCATATTAAAGGCTGTATCAATTTGTACCATAACATTGCCGAATGCTCAGTTCTGATTGGACAGACGGGGTTGATTCATCATCAATAAAAGTGCTTCTGACTGTAGGCCCAGCTGTATTATTGTTATATTAGAATACATTAGCATAAGAATATACACAGTAACTTCTCAGATGCTCTAAATGAATGTATATAAATAGTGATATAGTAAAGTTGTACTGTAATGGAGATATTTATTTATTATTTTTGGAAAGAGTCTCCAGTTTCATGTGCTATGTCTTAACCTACAAACAAACAGTGGGACATTTTGTCTTTAGCCCTTAAAGTTATTTGTTATTTGTTTTGGTGTTTTTTTAATAAACATATATAGGGCTCAGGATTGTGCAGTATACTGTACAGTGTAATATTCTTTTATTTCAGCACAAAATAGGCAATATGATGAATTGCGTTTTAGTTAATTTTAACCAACGGTACGAACTTGACTGAGCAAAAAACTATAAACTGGAAAAGAAATACACAGATACACATAATCAGGTGTTTTTATGGTTGCTTTCGGTTGTTTCGATGAGCATATAATAATAAAAATAATACGCTCATTTTGAGAGTTCTACATTTTTGCAACGTCATTCCAATATTCCGGTAGTGGTAAAATTTACCCTTTATAAAAGTAATGATAATTTTTGTTCTACAGTACCTGACATATCCGAAAACCCAAATACACAGTAACACAAACCAGCAAGGCGTCTATAGAAGCACTTTTTTTTTTAACCGTCTTTGACCTACAGTATGCAGAGTTCCCGGCACGTATCTGTGCCGCCTGGGAATTTAAGGGTTTTAACCAAATTAAATTATTATTTTGACAATCCTGTAATTTTCTGCGACAATAAAATAGATCTCGCCCACAAAGACACAACAAATCCTGATGCAAGATGTGGCCGAAAACTAGAATGTTGAATAAAAGTTTATTCCTTGAGTATCCCTGGGATTATCCCTCAGGAACTGGAAAGATTTTCATCCTAATCTACAACCGTATTCCGCATGGATGGGAATTCCTTTTTAAGTGCCATGCTGGAAGGGGAAGGAAGTGGCCAGGAGAGGAGCTGCTGCTGCTGAAAGTGGTTTCTCTGTATCCTGATTAGTCCGGGCGATTTCTCCTTTGATACGACTAATTCTGCTTGAGATCACCTAATGGTAACATAACAGGCGGTCATTCACGGGTCACTCCGAAAGGAGGAATTTAAATCACAATCCTGGGTATTTGAAATATCTGTGTTGGTGGCCTCTATGAGAGAGAGAGAGAGAGAGAGAGAGAGAGCGACACGCACACGTCCTGTTTAAAAATGTTGAATGAGGGAAGGGGGTGCAATTGGTAGACTACAAAAAAGAGAAAAAAAGGACCATAGTGAAGGAATCAATTATGCCCCGATTAAATGAAAAGGATGGTAGCAAAAAGGGTGAAAGCAGTAAATTTAGTTTAGAAAAGAGCTGGTCAATAACCGAGTTGAAACTTGCAATCCTGGGCAGCTGTTGTTAGGGAGGTTGGGGAGCGTAGAGCGGATGGAGCTGATGGTGGTGGTGGTGGTGGAGGAGATGATGAGGGATCTGGCAGTAGCAGCGATAAGCACAGATTTAATTAGTGTTGTATTGGAAGTGAAACAGTGGAAGCGTTGTGGAGCTGGACAGCTGTGGTGGACGTCTGGGTGCTTGGCACTCTCAGTTCTCTTTTTCACTTTATAAGAGATTTTCTTGACCTTTTTCCCCTTTAAAATCACACCGACTCTCTCTCAAAACTTACTGTAGGTGTGCACTTGTGTAGAGATTTTACAGTCATGTTGAAATGTTAGCACCTCCTCATTTATTTCTATGTGTTTCTTTGTAAAAACATAATAAAAATCATATGATCGTAGTAGGTCTTAGAACAACAAATAACTTCTTTCCACTGTGAATTTTTATTTTTTTTTTTGCCAAAAATGAAGCCAAACAGAAAGAGAAAACATATGTGCAATACTAAGTTTACCCCTTTACTGCTTCCACGGCATTTAAGAGAGTAAGTTGCAGCCAGGTGCTGCTAATCATCAGCCCTTGATTAATTGATCTTCACTAGGTGCGCAGACTTCTATAAAAGCAGTTTTGGCAGTTTGCTAGTCTGGACCATTCAGGTTTGTATTAACACAATGCCAAGAGGGAAAGACATAAGAAATGGTCTTAGAGAAGCAACTGCTGCAGCGCATCAATCTGGAAACCATTTTCAAACAATTTGGATTTCAGCATTCTATAGTAAGAAAGATTATGCACAAAGCATCGAAGACAGTGGCCAATCTTCCCAGAAATGGACGTCCCAGCACGGGCCGCACTGAGCATGTTCAAAAGTCCATGACAGCACAATTAGAAGAAAACTGAACAAGAACGGTTTGCTTTTGAGAGTTGCCAAGAGAAAGCCTCTTCTGACTAAAAAGGACAGAGAAGCAAGACTGAGGTTTGCAGAACTGCATCTGAACAAACCACAAGGATTCTGGAGCAATGTCCTACAGTATGGACAGATGAGACCAAAGTGGAGGTGTTTGACCTTAATGCCCAGCGCATTAAGGTGAAAACCAAACAGCATTTCAACAGAAACACTTCATACCCACTGTCAAGCACGGCGGTGGAGAAGTTATGTTTTGGGCTTGTTTTTCCAGCCACAGAAACCTGGGCATCTTGAAGTCATTGATATGAACGTAAAGTCCTCTGTATACCAGAATATTATAGAGGCAAATGTGTGGCCGTCTGTCCAACAGCTAAAACTAGGATGAAATTGCAACAGGAAAATGATCTGAAGCGCAGCAGTAAATCTACATCAGAATACCTGAATCAGGGATTTGGAATGGTCTAGTCAAAGTCCAGACCTCAACCCAGTTGAAATACTGTGGTGGGGCCTTAAGAGAGCTGTGCATAAGCGAATACTTAAAAACATTAATGAACGGAGGCAATGATATAAAGAGGAATGGGCCAAAACAATATGATTGAATGATAAAGTCATACAGGAAATACTTGAACCAAGGTACTTAGTATTTCCCACATGTTTTTGTTTTGTTTGTTTGTTTGTTTGTTTGTTTGTGGGGGTCATTTTTGTTAAATAAATTGTTTACATGTACTGTACAAGTACACATGTGCTCACAGTAACAACAACAATTCCAATTCCATAACAGATAAGCATTTTTATTAATTATTTATATAATTAATTTTATTAATTAATTATAAATTACTTAGTATTTCCCACATGTTTTTGTTTTGTTTGTTTGTTTGTTTGTTTGTTTGTGGGGGTCATTTTTGTTAAATA
>JAQMYJ010000039.1:2111904-2132556 GCA_030014305.1 Clarias laeviceps
TCTGTGTGTGTTTAATGTGCGGGCCCACACACACACACACACACACACACACACACACACACACACACACATACACACACATTAATGGAGAGACTGTTTTATTGGAAAAATTAGCAAGGAACATTGCTAATCACACTCGCATGAGCGCTTAATAACGGAATCACTGCTGTAAAGTCAAACAAACAAACAAAAAAAAAAAAATTTACCTGCACAGAGTGGAGTTTCTGTGTAAGGCAGAGAGAGAGTGTGTGTGTCTATGTGTGTGCGAAGCCAAGAGTAGGAGGGGGTGGGAGGGGGGCTGTGGGGGGTGTGCTGCAGGGGAGACGATTACCCACTATTCCGGAGTGCAAGAGAGAGAAAAACCGTTGGCTCAGTTGTGATCACGACAAGAAGCGCATGCGTGATACATGATACTCGGTGCTCGCAAACCAAGACAATGCTCGTTTTCCAAGTCAAAATTTTTTTTAAATCGTTGCTCGTCTTTCGGAACACTCATAAACCGCGTTACTCATAATCCGAGGTTCCACTGTATATACCTGTATTTGTGGTTTCTACGCCATCTGATTTGCCCCTCTTTCACTTTCATCCACAGGACGTCGAACAGAAAAGAAGCGGTAACTATTTCTTCCTCGACGATTAGCCCTGTCCTTCATAAACCCAGAGACTGAAGGAGGTGATGTGACACACTGCTGCTTCTAAGGTCTACTCTAACACTGCCTCTGCTCGTAGATGGATTTGGGTTCTCATCAAATGCTCAAATGTCTCCTGTCTTGTAATATGTGGATTAAAAGTGATGTATAATTGAGAGATGCTTCAATGGTTTTCTAGCATTTATACACAGCTCAGAGCTTCACTACACAATTTGTCAGCATACAACAACTGCTGAGCAGATACTATTAGTGTGTTGGATCAGTCTCAGACAGGCGCTGGTAAAGTACACAAATCCTGTACTTGAGTAAACGTAGAGATTCCCTAGGGAAAGTATTATTCAAGTAAGAATAGAAGTTCTCCATTTACTTGAATAAAAAGGTAAAGAAGCGCACATCTTCAAACTTACTTTGCCCCTTGCACCTCCAGGGTCCGGGTTTGATTCCCACCTCGGGTCTGCATGCATGGAGTTTGCATGTTCTCCTCATGCTTGGTGGGTTTCCACCAGATACTATGGTTTTATCTCACAGTCCAAAGACATGCAGATTAGGCTAATTGGCATTCCAAAATTTCTCATGGGAAACATCTCATTTACTTAACATGTAGTTAAGTTAAAGTACAGATAGTACTTATAAATATCTAATAAATATCATCTAATAAAACTACTCAAGTAAAGTACAGGTGTAAATGGTGCCCTGTGCATTCCTTCTTCACCACCATGGTTCCCGGGACCCGATCCACAGATTCACCGCCACACTGACCAGAATAAAGGAGGTGCTGAAGGTGAATGAGTCTGGTGATTAGTATACTGATGACGCTGAATGCTGAGTGGTTGGAACAGACGAGAGGGGAGATGAGGTCACTGCTCAGGTTGCTACATAAATACCAATTTTAAAATTGTATCTTTAGGCATTTGCAGTCTGTCGTAGGAGAAGTTTTGTTCCTTTTGATTTAATTGAATATACATCGTGAGGGGTGGCGCAAGACTTTTGCTATGAAGTGCACTATTTATACAGTTTGAGCATTGTATACCCAATCACTTTGTAGAATATTCAGTGAACTGGAACACTGGAAATCCCACTATGCATTGCAGTGTGTAGGTTGCCAAATAAGAGCGTAATTTATCAAGCTGTATTCAAGCAAATTTATACATAAATTGTTCACAGGAGAATCCTGTTCATAACCTTTTATTTTATGATCTCTTACTTATTTCAATTACACAATGAATATTTCAAGAAATAATTTTAAACAAATCCTCAAATTAAAGCAAATAGACCAGGCTATTCAATTACGACAAATGTAATGGCACCCTATAAGGAAGTATTACAAATGCCAAAATGTGCTTTATAGTTAATCTGTGATATGTGACTGCAAAAAAAATAAAATAAAATGACATTGTTTATAAAATGCATACTGTTTCAAATTAAATTTTTAGAAAGTACAAGAATAAAACGCTGTATCTGAAGAAAGAAATCAAAACAACGGTTAAAGTTACAGTACACACTTTGAACATGTCAAGAGGTTTAAGTAAACGTTTAAGCATCGGTTCTACTTATTGGGTTTATGTCAAAGAAGCACATTTACCTGTATTGTCCATATTTAACTTTTTCATGTTTACAGAACAGATGGCTCTTCTCTGTGCAGTCAGTTTAAGATGTAATTTTGTTTGCATTACATTACTGAGATCCCAGAACACAAGCAACTGCACTCCACAGGTTCAACAAGCGCACGCACACACACACACACACACACACACACATGCACACACAGTGCATCATCACTACCCTCACTGCATTTGCATTAGGTTCACTCAGATCATATCCTGTCGTAAAACCACTGTGATTCGAATCAGTGATCAGTTGATAGTTATAAAAATAGAAAGTAAGAAATCGAAGCAATTGGACAGTCAGCGTTCTCAGCATGTACTCCACATGGGGAAGCGTATTAGAAACCAGTGTCTAGTCAGGGACAGAGCGAGAGGAGGGTCTGTGTCGGAGTGCCGTGGTTAATTGGCGCTGATCGATGATGCTCCTCTGTTAGAAACCGAGTGAGCGCGGGGAGTGCGGGCGAGAGCGAGGGAGGGGAGGATGGGTAAACCTGATACCCTCAGGCCCTCTCGGAAATCAGCCGGTTCGATGAAGGCAGTTTACTGGGATAACTGTGTGACCTACGACCCCCGCTGCTATAGTTAGAGCACTTTGGTCTCTGCGATGGCAAAAGGAAGATCGATGGAGCGTTTCATGGTGACATCATGCCTCTGAGAGCGCAACCATCTCAAATCCATGTAAAGGCAGAGGAATTGTGTTTATTTCATCACAAAACTAAAACATACAGAGATTACACTCTTTATACTTGCTTTTTTTATGGTGATAGTTAGGTTATATTAAGGATATATTAAATAGAGAAATATTTATTATTTTTAGAAGAAAAATGAATAGGATTATTATTAATATCACTATTTTCTATGCAGGAGCTAGAAATGTATGTAAATTGTCTGATCAAGTAGGTTTTGCTTCAAATCATTTTCACATCTAAAGCGGTTTTCATGCAATAATAAGTTATTAATTTATTTATAAGGAACTAACCTCGTATTTTATAAATTTTTCTACATTCCTTTATTGCTAATGATTTTGCCCAGTCTTTTAAACTCCTTTTGTATTTGTTTTATATTTCATTTCAACTTAATGAAATTCTAATGAAATAGAACTTACAATATACAGTATAGTACAGTATAGAACAGTATTTCTTTTTTCATAACTTTTTTTTTTGCAATCACAGGAAAACAATTAACTTCACAGTGACGTGATGCTCCATAGTGGAAAGTAGAGTAACTGTATACAGCAAAATTTCCAGCATTGAATTAATTCCCAGAGTGTGTATGTACGACCAAATGGTCACAAATTTACTCTGAATGTGATAAATCAACACTCTGGTGATAGTGAGATGAGCACATCCTAAATTGGGTTTTTCTTCCACCTATACTGTACCACAGTGATTTTCCAGCAAGTGCAATTTTACATCTATTAGACAACAAAAAACTTTTTATCCATTTATAATATCAAGTTTATTTGTTGTGTGGCTCAGGTATTCTACGGCCATGCAATTACAAAGTACAAATCAAAAGCATCAAGGGAAAGGAGAGAGAAAGAGACGAATGAGATTATTTACTTGTACAGTAAGTCTCCTACATATGAACTTTCATATTTTAGTATTGATACTAAAATTGGTGTAAGGCTTCTAGAAGCATATGATCTGTAAAAATTGTTGCTTGAATTGTTTTTTTTGGGGAAAGCTTTAAAAAAAAAAAAAATCTGTAGTGTCCGTAACCATGTCATCCAAATTCATGTTGCAACATCTTAACAATTTAGCATTTTCAGATAATGCACTTTTTCAGGTTTATGTCTTTTCATGTGAAATCTAAATTGGCCAAGTTTCATCTGAATGACAGTTAAGATCATTGAAAGATTTGAATTCAAAAATGTAACAGACAATACGGACATAAAAGTTCGCATGGCATGAACTTGTATTTAGCAAATGTGTTTCTTTTCATCTGATAAAAATATAAATGTGTATGTATATTTACAAGAAAAATTAAGCATGCATCAGAAATCAAAAATTAAGCATGCATCAAAAAAAAAAAAAAAAAAAAGTGGTCTTTATCACCTAGATGAAGAAATGCCAATTCTAAGCACCAATACCAAGTTTTGGCCGAGAACTCATGTTGGTAAAGCATATTTTTATATAATGATGTGATGTTTCCTCCTGTAGTATGTAATGTAATGGTTTATTTATAGGTAGTGATCTAACGGCTTTCTTTGTAGGAAAACACATCAAACATTGGAACCTTGGCTTTATTTATACTCTCTTTCTTTTACTCTACAGGAAAAGGGTGATGTCAGTGTTCTATCACTTACAATATCTCCAGATGAAGACCTCCCCCTCTTTCTCTCTCTCTCACACACACACACACATACACTTACACACACTCTCATCTCATGAGAAATGACCTCACTGTGTTGTGTTAGACGAACATCTGTGAGATGCTCCGTACATTATCATGACTTCAGTCCACACACTGATTTCCTTCTGTTATTCTATCAGGTATAGCAAGAACACTAAACGCCTTGCACTTTAATTTATGCCAGGTTTTACAACACTTAGCCGAACCGAACTAACTCACATCAGTTTTATTGCCTAGGTCTGATTTACGTACAATGAATTTTGACGCCTCGGTTAATTATACGTATCCTATTGTCTCTATATCATGCCATTTCCAGGTCCATTCTTTTGCACGTTTGTCTTTTAGGTCTCACAGCGTCCGTTAATAATCCATTAACGGGTTCGAGCAAATGGCCTCGGAGAACCTGACATCATCTTAGTAGTGTTACAAGCAGGATAATAAATGTCAGAAATAGCGTGTGAAGCATAAATCTGCGGTGCCGTAGATACAGTATAACGCTCTGGCTCACACAGCAAGTCAGGTAAGTAAGTACGTTATTTATTTTAAACATTACATTTTAAATCAATTACGTTATAAAAAAAAATTCATTCTGATCTGGGAAACATTAATTTTCCATTTGGATGTTTAGTATGGAGATAGATCTTAAGATGCTCAAGTTTTATATTAAAAAGCAGAGGAACGTCAGCGATCAAGAGGTAGATTTTTCCAAAGACTAAAAAGAACAAGTAATGGTTCCAGGAACTGAGGACGAATATGAAAAGGAGATCAGTTTATTACTCTCGACAAAAAAACAAATAATTACAAAAAGGTTAACTTATTAAAGCATTATAGTTATCCTTATAAAGAAAACATAAACATTAATCACGATTAATCACAATTTTAAAATACTCAGATTTACTTGTATTATAAACATGCAACACTAGAATAAAGAAATGCATGACGAACTGGTTAGTGAAAACAAATGATGCAGTTTTGTTACAAATGGTAAATTAAAATCTTTCAAATGGGACCGGCACTGCATACAGTGGCTGGGTAGTACGCGGTGTGGCAAATCCACTAACGGCAGGAATCAAACCCGGATCCTCAGATCCAATAATCATCAAGTTAGAGCCTAAGCTGCCTGAGTCACCACTCAAGTCTTATGGTCTGTATATTCTTATAAAAATAGTTTCCCATGAAACTTAGTGGTTAGTGGTTAGCACTGTTGCCTTGGACCTCCAGGGTCGAGGGTTCGATTTCCACCTCGGGTCTGTGTGCATGGAGTTTGCATGTTCTCCCCGTGCTTGGTGGTTTCCTCCAGGTACTCCGGTTTCCTCCGACATGTCCAAAGACATGCAGATTAGGCTAATTGGCGTTCCCAAATTTCGCATAATGTGTAAGTGTGTGTGGCCTGTGATGCACTGCCATCCTATCCAGGGTGTACCCTGTCTCATTCTTGTCTCCAAGAGTTTCCAAAAGCAGTGAGCACACGCCTGTCCAATCGCATTTCAATGTCACATGATTTAAAATCACCTCACAAAAACATTTTTTTTTCCACTGAAATGTAAAGCATTTCCTCTTATGGACAATCCAAAGCAAACGCTTAAGAAAGACCATATTAAAAAAAATTTTTAAAAAAAAACAGGCCCCAAAGTCAATGCAGCAAAAGTAACTACGCCTTTAATCACTGACATACATGTTAGAGAACATGAGATCATTTATAATATAATATATATATTAATAACTAAGCACTTTTAGATTTATAGGCTGTGTGCATCGGCACGTCTGCATCATGACTCCACTTGACTCCAAAAAGAATTGGCAGAGGAATGAAAAAATCTCATTGTACAGATTCGCAAAGATAAAAAAGAAGAATAGAAAAGGAAAATTACGCCATAGACGGCGTGCTTCTTGCACAATCAAGTGCTGAAAAACAGACGGGCGAACAAGTGCTTCAGACTTGGCAAAGGAGTTATCAGTGGAAATCGTAGTTTCTGTTACAGCGCAGAGACTGTTAAGGACATTGCATAACGTCAACTCCTATTGACGGCGTCTAAAAAAAAAAAAAAAAAAAGGTTTGCTGTGTAGTTTTGCTAAAAAGCATGAAGTAAGTTAGATTGTTCTTGCGAGCACATTCTTTCTTAGCTCAGATCCTGGCGTGAACCTGGTCAGGAGTTTTTACAGTACATATATAGTCCTGAGAGTGAAGCACAGAGGTGGGAGTGTGATAATATGAGGCTGTATGATTGCAGAAGGTGTTGGGGAGATGACATTTATAGATGGCACTTTGAACGCCTGTTGATAGACCAAAATATTGGCTGACAAGTCTGGTGAAGTTTATCGGGAGCGGGAATTTCCCACATGATAACAATTCGAAGAACACTGCAAAAGTCTGGCAAGTGTTTCTGAAAACTGTAATCTGGCCAAGTTTGTTGCCTCAGTTGAATCAAGCAGAACATGAGTGGAGTATTTTGAAAAGAAAAGAAGAGCAATACAATACATGCAACAATGGCAGAGCATGAGATATAGGTGTGCCCATGCCACGGTAAAATCTCCAGTGTTAAATTAACACTATCTGAGTTTATTTGAGTCTAAATGGACTCATATAAACACTACTAGGTGTTAATTCAACACTCTATTCAACAATGGGGAATTTTCTGTGTACAGTATTAAAAAAAAAACAAGACTTGACTCACAGTAATGAACTTTTCTTGCATTGGATTCCTACCTGTACTTTTATTAACAATGCTTTTATTGGTATTAAATGCAGTGGTACCTCGGCCTACGGTCGCACCGCCTCACGGATTTTCGCCGTAAGAACTGAAATTTTCCAAGAAATTTGCATTGCTGTATGAAGTTGCGCGTATGTCAGAGCGAAGTGAGGTTACATATTTTTTTTGTGGGGGTTATTTTTGCATTTTTTGCCAGATTTAGTGAAGACGTATCACCATGGGAGCCTAAAATGTTTGCAATAATAAAAGGGAGCACTTTTAGTTTCATTTTCAGAGCAGCTGGTGCCAAAAGGAATCATAAATTAAGGATATGTTTTGATTGTTTTGCTTCATGAAGGCTCCACCCCACAACCCACAACACCCAAAGGATCCACTGACGGTCCTGGTGCCAGACACCACCAGAGGCCCTATGGAGCCACAACGCAAGGGGTCAGAGCTACCAAGCCCCTCCCCAATGGCGAAAGGGGAACCCAAAACCTAGGTGGCTATAATGTTGACGTTTTTTATTGTCATGATAGTGTATACTGCAGGTCTATAGGATTCACAGGGCTTATATTTTTAATATAATAAATCTAAACTCAATCTTACATAAGAGCAAATACTCTACTGTTCAACTTAATAGCATTGGTTTTATTGTAAGGTGATACAATTTTTAATCCTTTGACATTTAAGTGATATTGCAAAGGGGTGTACTTGCATCTATTTTTAGGATTTCAGTTGCTAGGCCTCAAGAACCATAGAATTAGAGCATCAGAGAGGTTTTTGTTTGATACTCTGGGATATTAAGGGTTCTTAGATGTACTGAAGGATACTTTGTAAATGTAGACCAAGTCCTGAACTAAATGCCACTCATTGTCGACATATACTGGGTGTAGGAGGGTGAGAACTTGGAATGCAGTCCTGGATGGAGTCTGGTTTTGTAAGAGTTCTATAAGAGTTGGTGAATAGTCTAAAAAAGATGGAGGTACAATAGGTGAGGAGGAACTGTTAATAGCAGACAATGCAAGAAATAGTGAGAACTGAGAAGATGTTGACTATAAAGAAGATGGATCTTCACGTGTGGTCTTCTTCCCAAAGCTTAACTGTAGTGTGAATTGTACTATAAAAGATCCAGACAAATCAGGGGGGAGTTTTGGATGAATTCATCTTTGCACTTAACATTCAGTTCAATGAAGAACGTGTGACCTGAAAGTCCATTGGAGGCTATGTGAAAGAATATAAAACTGCCTTAAAGTTGATTTCCAGGCTATTCAGAAACATATACGGTATTGCATTTTGGTGCATTTGATGGAAAGCCCCGTCATGTGGAAACTTCTGGAGAAAGAGAATTCTCAGCAAGACAGTGTAGCTTCTGGCACTGTATATTGTTCCAAACCACCTTTAAAAGAAACGATCAAACCGTGATTAATAGGGGGAAATTCACAGAAGAGAATAGATTTGGAATTACTACAATTATTGAATCATGTCTTGTCGGTAACTAAATAAAATGACTAAGCGAACAATGCCTGGTTTCTCAGTAAAGTTCAGTGGTAGCTAAAAAAAAAATATATATATTCCTACTAGGTTTTTCCTAAGTGATCAGGGGAAAGTTGGAAAGATTCCTCTTAAATAATACCAAACTTCTATAAGTGCACTTGGTGTGGAGTATTTCACAGTGTAGGCCTGTCCCTACGGGAACACGGCAGCTGTTCCAGTCACCTGCTGTTCAAAACCACCTCGCACACCTCCTCCGTGCTGAGGGACAGAGCGGGACAGACCACCCTCCTCGTCTGTGGGGGGGTGGGAAAGTCAACTGTGTGTTTAGGGACGGCTGTCAGGTCTCAAGGCAAGGCTTGTCTTACACACTCTCTGTGTTCAAATAACACGCTGTCAGTTTGAGGCAAATGTCCAAATCATCCAAACTGGTATTGAATTAAAGTAATCGTAGTCTCTGTACAGTAACTCAACACCGCATGTATAGATCACCCAGGAACAGTGTTCTTCTCACTCAGGACACAAATGTTTAAACTACAGGTCTGACAGACAGACAGACAGACAGACAGACAGATAGACAGATGTGTTTTATGGATCCCCATTAGATATATATAGATAGATTAGGTTTGCCAGTTAGCTATGGATAGCTGTTTAGAAATTCAAAACTAAAATTATTTTCAAAGCCACACCCAGAAAAAGGTTCCAATTTGGCATGCGACATGACACTTATTCATCCTAAGTGCTGGGATGACCATCATTTATTCACTCACTCATCGTCTGTATCACTTCGTCCTGTATACAGGGTCGCGGGGGCCTGGAGCCTATCCCAGGAGACTTGTACGCACAAGGCATGGACGGGGTGCCAATCAAGAGCAGGGCACACACACACTCATTAACACACTGTAGGCAATTTGGGAACGCCAATTAGCCTAATCTGCATGTCTTTGGGTGGAAACCGGAATACCTGGAGGAAACCCACCAAGCACAGGGAGAACATGCAAACTCCAACAACATTTACTTTAAATTTTGTGATATTTCTTGTTATCATAGTCGCTCCCTCACCAGCATCTCTGTTAATCTCATTCTTCAAATTGCTGAAGGTAACACACATGCAGCTTTGTCATGCTTCTGCGTCAGAAAGCTTAGTTACAAACTGCTGACACTGGCGACTCCTTCCTTAGAGTAAATGGCAACACTTACACACACTTGTAAAATCTGTGTTTAATGTTCGTGTGCATCATCCACTACATAAAGCCCTCTATAAACCGTTACTATAACAAAAAACCAGCTCTTTTGTGGCTTTGTGAAAATTCCTAAGATTAATAAAAAATATTTATTTAGTTGTTTTTTTTTAAACATAATAAAAAAATATCAACCAGCCATAACATATACCGTATATACAGTACAGTATACAATGCGTGTGTATGTGTTTGTGCAAATGTAGCCTGAATAAAAAAAAAGGCCTTAGAGACAGCATTTAAAAATTACTCTAGATATTATTTCTAGGCGAGATTGTTGGCTCTGTGCTGTCCTGTGTAATGTGAGCTGTCTGACGCTCGGCCGCCGTGTTTAGCATTACTGAAAATTCTGACCCTTGGCCAAAAATCCCAGATGGCACAAAACGAAACTCGTGTTGCCAGGGTGTGATGGTAAACTGGTGACACAGGGCCGCATTATGAAGAAATGAATGTGTACAGCTTGCTGGAATTACACTATAAAACTTTCTTTCTGACTTCTTGGAAGAGCTAAAGTATTTTAAAGGTATGATCAGGGATGTCTCGCAATATTTGTCATACTCATAAGATTCCACAGTACATCAAGTAACATACAGTATAATGTATGAGACGAGACACATTGAGAGGTCTTTTGTCTTTGCTTTGGCTCAAACGTCCAACAAAATAGTCTGTCACACTGGGAGACGCTGAATAATGTCTAGGGTTGCCAGATCTCACTGAGGAAATACCACCTAGGCATTGCTGAAGTCTCAACCATGAAACTTAGGAGCTGACCATAAATCTTCAGAGATGTTGCATAGCCAAAATTTTTATTACCAGCCCAATTCCATGACGGTAAAAACAGCATGAAAATCTATTAAATCTGGTGGCACAATTTACAACTTTCTAGGATTTCGTGATTGATATGCCCACTATGCAGTATGTCGTAATCCTGTGCCATTCAGACTTGGGTTTAGACTAGGGTTCTCATTCAGACATGAAGCTGATGCATTCAGATGCCTTATTGAAAAGACATGTATATCTGAAAAGAGCTTAAAATGCCCCATGTGTGAATGCATGTGTGGAGTGAGTGAGTGTGAATTCCTGCAACACACTAGCATCACCAAGCTGTCCAAAGTAAATACTCCCACCCAGTCTTTCTGGGATCAAATTCTGGGTCCACTGTCACCCTGACCAGGATAAAACAATTACTGGCGATGAATTTATGTAAAACTTTTTGGTGTTAAGGAAGATGGTGCAGTGGTGGCTCAAACAGTTAAGGCTGCAGGTTACCGAATGGAAGGTAGGTGGTTTAAGCCCAAGCTGCAAAGTTGCCACTGTTAAGCCCTTGAGCAAGGCCCTTAACCCTATCCGCTCCAGGGGGTGTTGTATCCTGGCTGGCTCTGTGTTGTAACCCTAACTGATATATGTGAAAATTACAATTTCCCTTTGGGATCCATAAAGTACTACAGCAATTATTATTATTTTAATGGGTGGGGCTTATCCTGAGTTAAAAAATAAAACAAACAAACAAACAAAAAAATGTTTAGTCGGCTTGTATTTTAAAAGCAGGAAAAGAAAATGTTTTGAATATGAATGATCATTCAGTCTCTTGAACCGCAAGGGGTAATAAGAAGCAACTGAAAGTAATAATAATAATAATAATAATAAAATTAAAATAATAATAATATGTCTATATTTACACTGGGGGCATAGTGGTTAACTCTGTGGCTTCGCACCTCCAGGGTCAGGGTTTGATTCCTGCCTCAGGGTCTGTGTGTGGAGTTTGCAGGTTTCCCCAGTGCTTTATGCGTTTCCTCCGAGTACTCCAGTTTTCTCCCACTGATAAGGCTAATTGGCGGTCCGAATTGCCTGTAGTGTGTGTGTGTGTGTGTGTGTGATGGATTGGCACCCTGTCCAGCGGGTACCCATGCCCAAAGTTGGAGAAATAGGCTCCAGACCCCTGTGACCCTGTATGAAGGATAAAGCGATATAGATGATAAGTGAGTAAATGTATATTTTTCTTTTAATTCCATAAAAAAAGTAAGAATTTACCAAAGTAGTGTTTTTGCTGATGTGGATCTTTAAACAGAATGAATAATGAATCACACACACTGTTCCAACTCGCAGTGTTTTCCCAGATTTCACATTCACGCTACAGACTCGGCGCTGGTCCCAGTCCGCATACTCTCATACTAAGCAGTGCGCTAAAGCCGGACTCCCCGCGCGCTCAGCGCTTTAACCTCCGGCGGCGCTGCCTACTACTCTTACACCCTCTTTAGTGCGCTAGTATGCGGGCTTCTGGACGGAGCCTCAGACTTACTGTCGCCAACCGCGTGACGTCAGCCGCCCTCGCAGCGCAGCGCCCCCTGCCTTTCTCCTGTATCCCTCCGCCGGTGGCGCTGGATGGGGGAAACTAGTTCCACGCGGAACTCATTTTGGAAGCTTTAAAACAGCTAATTAAATACATAAACCTTTGATAAAAATGAAGCTAAAAAGTTAAACCTAATATATATGACCATATATCAGCACAGTGTCAGTATCAGTATGTAGAAATGTAACTTTCTCAAGATTATATTTAAACAATCACAATAAATACATATTACACTGCATTTTACAATGAATTAGATATTAATATCAGTTTTATTTGTATTGGTGCTACATATGCTGAATGTGTGTATATATAGTACATATACTATATATATAATGACCGTAATGCACGTCCAAGCCTCCACAATCCTGAATATACAGATAATACTTAACGTATATACTATATAGAACTTTCTCAAGACTATATTATTTTAAACAATCATAACAAATACATATTATATCGCATTTTACAATGAATTAAACCTTAAGTTTTATTTGTATTTGTGCTACATATGCTGAATGTATGTATAGTATTATACTACGGTGTATTCGATATATTACGACAAGCCACCACAATCCTCAATACACACACACACACACACACACACACACATCAAAGCACGACTCATCATGGCTTACTGCAAAAAAATAGTACACTATGAAAACCTTGCGCCATCAATTAAATCAAAATGTTGAATAGAAGAGAAGTCATGAGCAGTTATGTGCCAGACGCTGGTCTTCTTATTTTTAGCTTTAACCTTTCATTTCACTATTTCTAAAACCATTTTACTTATGGTAGTATATAATATTTATTGCATAGATTATACATTGCACAACAATATCATCACCATCTTATCACGTGCACTTGTCTTCTCACTGCTTTCCATCTTCTCACTGTGGCCGATGCAGAATAAATAATGAACCTGAGAGATCATCTTCTGCTGTCTTTCCATTTTCAATGCACTAACCTTCCAGATCATGTTCATCATACAGCATGCATCACTGTGTTTATCTTTACAAAGCATCCAAACAGACCCAGCCCTAGAGTGTCCTTTCACTAGAACATACCATAGATTATATACAGATTCATAATAATTTTTACAATACCGATTCTAAACACAGATTTTGGTTTGTTATGTAGTGACACTAGACATTAATATATTTACTTGCATGAAAATGCTTTTTCTTTATAAGCATTTAATGTGTTCATTTACTGTTTGTGATTTTTTTTCGTAATGGACTTTGAACTGCTATATGTGATTATTATTATTACTGTTATTATTATTATTATTATTATTATTATTGTTATTATTATTATTATTATTGTGTTTGTTGTTGTTGTTGTAGTTCTTTGTCTTCTTCTTATTATTATTATCATCATTAATTTGTGGTTGTTCTTGTGTTAGAATTTTCTTTGGAATGAATGAAGTATCTATCTATCTATCTATCTATCTAATTATTATTATTATTATTGTTGTTGTTGTTAGTTGCAAAAAATGCAAAAAAATAGAAATATCTCTCTCTCTCTCTCTCTCTCTCTCCATATATATATATATATATATATATATATATATATAGTATAAGTAAACATTTAATATTTTAAATCAAAATCAAGTTATATAAATAAAATTTAATTCAATCTATACAAATTAAAACAACATTAAATGTATAATTAAATATCAGGGGTGTGTTTGCTGATGCTCCTCCTCCTTCTCTCGGCTCTAACTCGCTCTCGCGCAGGGATACGCGGTGCTCGCGCGGAGCAGTGAAGCGGCTCGCGACACCCTGACGCCAGGAGAAAGCAGATCCGGTCCGCTCGCGCTCGCTCGTGCGTCGTGCTGAGGGAGGAGGCGCAGGAGGTAGAGTCAACTTTATTTTATTTACAAACAAACAAACAGACAAACAACATAACAACTACAGCTCCGGAGTGTTTCTAACCCGAATGTTCGAATAGGATCTAGAGGATGATGTTCCGTGTTTGCAATGTTTAGACTTTACAAGGTGTTTGGAAAATGCGCTGGGAATAGCGTGCACGCGCGTGTGTTCGTAGGACTCTTAGTGTTAAAAGTTGGAGGTTGAGAAGTGATGAGGATGAGGATGATGTGCATGGGGTTTGATGTGATGTTGTGCTGTAAATCAAGCTATTGTTCATCATGCACAAACCTTTTTTCGTCCAGTTCTCTCTGCAGTGCCAGAATTGAGTGTGCACTTATGTGTGTGTGTGTGTGTGTGTGTATATATATATATATATATATATATATATATATATATCAGTATATATTTTTGGATTATTGCATTGCCATAAATCCTGATTGTATTTAATTTTACATTTAATTTGCTCACTGCATGCCATGAGAATGTGTTATTTCATTTTTTTAGGTCTCTCCTGCTCTGTGTTCCAACCTGTACTTGCTGTGAATGTTGATTTCTTGTGTGTGTGTGTGTGTGTGTGTGTTTGTTTCTTCCATTCTGCCTATTATACACTTGTCAGTGATTAAGGCATCATTGCAGCATGGATGCAGGAGCTCACAGACCGAAGCCCGTGTTCCTGACATCAGTGAAGATGACATATCAGATTACTCAGAGGACAGGAATTCGTCCTTGTCTGTGATTTAGTCTGCTTCAGTTGGGTGTTAAACCGCTTCAGTTCTTCGTCTCATCTCTTTTATAACTCGAGAAATGTCTTCTAAGTGATTATTAACCATTTTACCCCGTAAAAAGTGCCGTTATTCCAGTTTGTTTGTGTGTGTGTGTGTGTGTGTGAATGAGAGGGATGTAGGGGTGTTTGGGGGCAGCTCAGGGTTCGCGTGATTTGATGATAAAGCTGCTTCTCCATTTGTACTGTCAATCCTTTTTCGGGGGAAAAAAAGTTCTTACTGATCGCCATGATTGTGCAATCCCATAGACTGGAAGTATAATAAACTATCGCTGTCATTGACGGTTTGAAGAGGTTGTTGAAATAGTTGAAAGGTTAAAGCTTAAAAATAAGCTGATCAGCATCTGACACATAACCGCTCATAATTTCCCTTCTACTCAACATTTTGACTTCAACATGGCGCTCAACCATGGCGCAAGGTTCAGTTTTCATAGTGTACGCACCATTTTTTTTGGAGTAAGCCTTGATGAGTCGTGCTGTCATGTGCGTGTTGATGATTTTGGCGGCTTGTAGGTGCATTATGGTCGTTTCTGTGTATACACGGTGTTGATTGGCACTGTTGAGTGACTCCTATAGCCACGCCCACCTCCAAAAACAGCGCTAGATGCTGTGACGTAATCTGACACAAAACTTCCCTTCTACTCAACATTTTGATTTCATTTATGGCGCAGGTTTAACTTCAGGTAGATATCTAAGGACTGGAAAAGTTTCATTAAATTCTGTCCGGACAGATGCTGTGACAAAATCTGGCTAGACAGAGAGACAGACGTCCAGACAGACATTTTTCTGAGACTGGTTTCTTCCTCCAGTGTGTGAAACATTAAGATGTCATTGAAAGTTCTGACCAGTGTACAGACAAAACCTTTCTTTTATTTATTATAAGTAGGCTTGATATTAATCCTAATTACGCTAATGTTCATGAGGCTGATCAGAGCACTTAATGAACAGTCATGAAATGTTTAAGACGCATCCTTAGTGATCACATGACCGCAACCTCCTTGTTGCATTATTTATCTCGAGCTAATGGAAGTGAGTCTTGCTGATAAATAGAGAATTTTTTTTAGGTTAGAATCATGCACGAGGGGCGTTCAAGTCAAACGGGGACTTTTGATACCGTTCTGAGAGTAAACATGCCCTTTATCTTTCTATATAATCCCCTGCTACACTAATGCACTCATCCCAATGTTTCACAAGATAGAAAGTTTTCTCACTACACCAGATCCATGATCGGACTGCCTGTCTGATTCTCGCCTGAAATGCCGGCCTCCCAGGAATTCCATTATAGTTTACTCAAACATGTGGAAATGTCTTGGAGCGAGGTTCCACTCGTCATTCATGGATAAACAGATGTTTTTTCTGCAGCTAAGAGTTTTTCTTAAAGTCTTCTGTAAATGTCAATTGCTTTTCATCATTACATATATAATTTTGTTTAAAAAAAAAAAAACAGTGCCATCATAATATTTTGGTGTAAACTATGAAAAAAACTAAAATCTTGGTCGAAACTTCCAACAAAGTCTAAATAACATCTAAAAAAACAACTTTTATAACAATAATAATTTTTTTGATAATAATATATTGTGCTTCTTGGATGTGAGGATGTGAGATATAGTGTAACAGAATCCCCAAAAACTACAATATAAACTAATAGAATTTTTTTCTGATTTAATTTAATTTTTTTGGTTAAATGTTTACATTATATTTGTTAAAAAAAAAAAAAAAAATTCTGATTACTTACATTACAATAAAAAATGTAAAACTATATTTTGTTTTAAACGTATATTTCTGATCTTATAGATCTTTCTGTAATAACGTCCCATTTAAAACAAATACTTTTTCTTTTTTAATCATAATTTCATCTAATGTTTTGCTGCGAATCCTTCCACAATTTCAGTGGAATCTCATTTATATTTAACAACTAAAAAATACACAAGAATAATGAACAGCCTGAATTAAAGACTGATTTTATTAATCAGTAAGGATGTGTAGAGCTTCCTGTTGTTCTCAGTAACATCATGTCAGATTCAAAGTGAAACAATTAGAGAACAATAAAAAACAAACTTGACTGATACGACAAAAGTATCACATCATTAGTTTCTACGATGTGGACATGTGATGTGAAGCTTTGTTCAAAGTTTCCCAGCAGTACAGTAGCTTTTCATTGTTAAAAATCTAAATAAATAAATAGAAATAATTTTAAATAAATTATAATAAAAAATGTATAACAGATTTAATGTTTGCAACTAAATATATATTTTTATGTATTTATAGTTAAATTATAATCAGCAAACTGAAAAACACTGAAAGCAGAAATAAATAATATAAATAATACAAATTTTTATATTAAATAATTGGCTTAATATCAGTTTTTAACAGATTATTTAAAAATAAATTTTAAGTTTAAAATGTAGATAAATTTGAAACGATATCATTAAATCCAAATTGTTTTGTCTCATAGAATATGCGCGCACACACACACACACACACACACACACACACACACACACACACAACAACAAAACCTCATGACATATCAGATTAATGTTCTCAGATTAAAATCCACTTCAGGATTTTTCAAATCATTGAGAAGATCCTCTGTGTCGTATGAACCCCGTCTCTCTCTCTCTCTCTCTCTCTCTCTCTGACTGCATACCACAGGTGATGTGTGTTAATTTACCGTCCCAAACATTTGCCCTCCATGTGTGCATAGGCACAATGTGTTCTCTGCTCGTCAGACTTGTCCTGGCTCGGAGCTCCTCCATCCGCCGCCCTCTTCATTCCACACCGTTATGAGAATAAATTTCCTGAGAACTTGATGTGTAGGCCATCGCCAATGTAATTCCTCCATCTGTCCATCTCCGCTTTACTTCCCCTCCACCCTTCTTCCCTGTTTTTTTTTTTTCCCCCTTCCTCTTCTGTACATCCCGGCTCGGAGCTAATGGAGGTTCCAGGCTTTGATAAATAATGTACGTTCTTCATAATGCCGAGTCCCCGGAGACGGCCGAGAGAGCATCATTACTGCCTCCTAAATTGATTAACGGCACTGGAGCGGCGCAAAATGATACATGGAGATGATGCAGGGGGTCGTGCTCGGCGGAGGCGTGCCGTGGGGGCCACATTAGCCCGGGTTTCTGCGCACTGCTAATATTTACGTGCACTCAGGCTCCGAGAGCTTCGGCCGCAATTATTGGGCTTTTATGGGATCCGAGAACGCCGTTTCAGTTCATTTGGGCAATTCTTCAACGCGAGGCTCGCTCGGTGCCGCATGTATCAATTGTCTTCTCGTCAGGGGTTCACTCTTTATACGTATAAATTATCTCCTTTTTTAAAATTCATTCCATAAAACCGCCGCATTACTACATCTTAAATGGATTACGGGCATTAAAATGGGCCAGTAATGTCAGAGGATCGCTCTATTCTGCATAATGCCGACATTATTGCCGTTTATACTGACAGAGACACAGCGAGGGGATTAATGCAACTAATGTCTGTTAGGATTTTATTTAATGTTTTTATAATTTATTCTTATTCTTATCTAGAAGATATCTACAGTATGAGAGCTCTATACAAATAAGTCATCAGAAAAACACATGCAGTGACTAAAATTATTTAAAAGAAATTAAAGTTAATGGGAAAATGTTAATGGTACAATCAGAGGAAATCAGAAATATGAGCAAAAAATGATAATAAACTGAATGACAAATGATATAAACCTGGGAATGTGAACAGAATTAACACTATGGCAATATTTTTCACCATAATGTAGTAATTTTGTATTTTTTATGTTGTCTTTTTTATTATTATATCTATAATAAAAAAAAAAGAAAACATTACATTTATAATTTTTTTACTGTAAGCTGTGTATATATAAATATAAATAATAAATAAACCAGAAATCCAAAGAACAAATCAAAAGTTTTTTTTTCTTCCTAGCAACATATAATGATTTAATCAAGAACAGGAATTAGATTTAACTTTTATTTAAACTACAGGACTGTGGCATCTCAATTCTAACTGGTCAGAAGGTGTTGATTTCTTCTTCTTTTTTTTAAGTTAGCTTATTTGGGAAGCATGTAAACCATCTAATTGCATTAATTGCAATCGTTAACTAAAATATACTAAAATGTGAAATACCAGTTGTACTGCTGCAGTATAATCTTCAATTTGGGCCTCATTTCTGAGCTGTAAAACCCTCTTTGTGATCAACAGGGTTGCCAGATCCAACACCCAAAATATATCCTAGGCCTTAAAAAAAAAAAACACCCCAAATAATGATGTAATGGCTAGAACTTATGCTGTATATGTATGTAAAAATATATATGCACAGACTTTGTTTTAGTAAAGTTAGACTAATAATTTATTACCAGCCCACCATGATAAAAAGTAGCCCAATTACCAGAAAAGATCACAATCTGGCAACACTGCACATGCAGCTTTGCACTGCGTGACAAATGTGCCGTAAAACAAATCCAGAGACTGGAAAAAGGGAAAATCCGATCGTCTGTTTCAGATTGGAAAGGAAACATCCAATAGGGTCTAACATGGTTTTGTTGCATATTTTTCACGCTGTGCCAAGTTTAGCGACTTATTTATTTATTTATTTATTTATTTATTTTGATGATATTCATACAGGCTATTTTTTTATTCATTATTTTTCAAATGAAGAACATCAGTCAGCTGTTTAAATGTGTTTTCACAACATAAAACCTACTTATCAAATAGTGTTGATTTTTTTTTTTTTTTTTTTAAGTGATGGAAAAATGAAGGGAAGTTGATTTCAGTTTTCCGTTGACTCGTCATATTGTTGTCATCATATTTTTGCGACTCAGCAACGCGAGTTTCCGACCGGAATTCCACATTGAACAAATTGAACGATCGTTTCGTTGCCCTTTTCTGTATTACAGGTGAACGTCTTTAAAACGTCGACTGCAGCATGAAGTGCTTATAATGAATAGATATAAATAAACCGAGTGAATATGTCTCGTAAACAGTAAACAGTGAATTTTGTTAATATACAAATATACGTTCAAGGGTCGTAAGGTTGCAAACGTACATCCAAATATATCAAATATATTCTGAGTATTTGTGAGGTACGAGACGGGTAGCAGCGGTATGACTGTAGCTACAAGAGCACTGCAGTGTAAAAGTGCAATCAGTGTCAGATTTTGAACATTTTAAAGGAATTTAGAAGAATTTGTACATTTATTACTCTTCGTCACACAAATCCGATGTTTTTGAGATTGGATCTGAGTCAGTATCGTACAGTATCATAAATCGGGCACGTTGTAATTCATGCGGTTCTTTGCCTACATGTATTTGCAGGACGCTCGCTGACGTCATCAATCAGCATCATCGGCACTGTCGAAGAATTTCATCTCGACAGCGGAGAAAGTAGAGTTAGTAGATATTTGGGGCAACGAGTCTGTCCGAGCAAAACTGGAGTGAACCTACAGAAATATATCAGTGTTCGAGATCATTTCAGTGTCGTTTCAGAGGACAGACGCATCCATGTTAGAGTCAGATTAATGTCATGTGTAATTGAGCCTCCGAGTGGCGCAGTGGTAAAGTGCTCGCCCTATCATCCGGAGATCGCTGGTTCGAACCCCGGGTGATGCTGTTGCC
>JAQMYJ010000039.1:2132656-2149164 GCA_030014305.1 Clarias laeviceps
CCTCCGAGTGTGTTACGTGAGCAAGCAGTTCGAAAAAAATGGTCGGTGACGTCACGTGGGTCGGAGGAAACACGTGGCCTACTGAGTGGCGTTGTGAACTTAATGTGGGAGCCCCCTAGTGACTGGGAGAAAATCGGGCAAAAAATGGGGGGGAAAAAATAAAGTAAAAAAAAAAAAATGTCATGTGTAATTACGAACGTCAACCGTCATGACATGCGAATCCGCTATGACCGAACAAATGGGAGTTGAACAATGTGATTTGTAAATTTGTGTCTCTGTAGCATGAGATGCATTAACTTATTACATAGCTGCTGTAAAACGAATTATAAGAGACATTTAAATAGTGTAACATTTAAATGTAAGTATAAATGGATAAAAAGTTTGATAAAATTATCATTCTGGATGAAAGTCAAACTTTACATTCTGTGCTCAACTCCGATTCATTAAGGTTTATCCCTCTAAAGTGCTGATTGTTTAAATGGGATATTTAAAAATGTTTTTCTAGAAAAGAAATTCCATTAAATTGGTGCTCCTCATCCTCCTACTATACAAAGCTACACAAGCCTCCACAGATATTTTGACTCACCCAAACTGGCATAGAGTCAATATTTAGAGTATCGAGCTCTCGAGTCAGGATGTGGTCACATCGGCGGTCAGATAATATGGATCCTCAAGTTCGGACTGAAAGAAGGTCAAAACGTTTTGGAGCGAGGCGTGTGTCAGTCATACAGGCAGGATGTTCAGCTCAGTCACGTGACCTAGAAGCAGATGGTGAAGGACGCGGAAAGCTGACGCGGCGTCCGTGAACGCGGCCCACCTGCAAGAGCGCGGAGCCGTGTTTGGGTTAGAAAAGTGTGTTTTCGGAGTTTTTCATCGTACGCCAGTGAGGTTTTTCTCCAGAGTAACACCTGGATGGATGTTTGCTCGGATCTACACCGGGATTTAGACCTTGAGAGAAAGCCTGCTTTAGATAAACGTGCGTCAGGCAGCGGCGTAGCAGCAGAGCTAGTGCAGGTGTTGGGCAATTTTTTTTTTCCAGTTAGTCACGCTGAAAATATGAGGAACAAATATGAGAACTTTGCTGACGATGGAGTTTTTCGCTTACTGTCAGTCTGGAAGGCAGAAGTTCACAAAGATGTCTGGTTTCACTGCAGAGGGGAATCTCGAGCCTGGAAAATGTGCTTATTCAAATCATAATGGACTTTTTTGGCTTTTTGTATATTTTTGTATACCGTAATGTGTTTTTTGACAAAAGAAATGTATTTCAACCTAAGTAGAGTTTCTGCAAAACCCGATTTGAAAGTTAAATGATGATAAGATGTATTGTTTAAAAAAAAAAAACACGTTTAATTATATTTTTAGTTAATTTACCTACATAAAAATATTTATACATTTTTAATTGAAACGAAGGAAAATTATTTAGAATAGCTCAGAAAAAAAAGTGTATTGATGTTTATATTAGATTTTTAGATAAATCTAAAAATAGAAATAGAAATATACGTATTTTCCAAACAATTCACACAGTAATGGAATAATTTATTTTTCTGTATTTTATCAAGGTAAGTTAACAGTAGTCAGGACTTTGCAGACTAAATATATCAGAATATTGATTTTTCAAAACAATTGAATAAAAATTATTTTTTTTACCAGGGGTCACCCGATATAATATTATCACAATACCATTCAGTTTGTATTGCGATTCTTTATCATGATTTTATAAATATTCTGATTCGTTATTATTATTATTATTATTTTTTTTTTCCGGATTTTTCTTAATTCTAATTAAACAATTTGCAGCTACCACACAGAATACTGTGCTGCCTGCTGGTATGTGAATAGTTTAGAGCACCACCTGTAGGATTATAGAGGAACTGCACGGTTTTCCACCTCAAATGTAAACATAAAAATACATGTCTAAATCTAATTTTCCCCACCTCTAATATGTTATGACAAGTTCCAGTTTGTTTCTATTTTAATATTTTGCAGACGCTCTTGTTGACACACATCCTGCATTGCGGTGAAGATCAAATTCTTTATGACGCATGATGGTGTGTGATGAATCACTTTAAACCAGAGTATTTAAAATGTATGAACCAGTACGTGGATGTAGCTCTTCTAAAGCAAAAAGGGGCAATGTTGTAAACTGAAAACTTGTACGAAGATGTACGTCAGTCTGTCCTCTACCTGAGACATCTGTGTTTCCCATTTAGGTTCAGTTTATTCAGGTGTCTGTGACCACGTGGCCTTGAGGTCGAGTGCCGCCTGCAGTGGAGTTCATCTGCCGATGTAGGAAGCGTAAAAGCACAAGAAGTGAAATTACAGAGTGGTAACTAAAACGATCAGACCCCCCACGAGTCAGGAGGTAATTTGGGCTGGAAGTTTCTCAGGGGTGGAGGAAGAAAAACACCCACATTGGCAATTTGGATAGAAATAAAATGACTAAGTAGCACCTGTAGAGGACGTAAAACAGAAAGCGCTGTAAGCTGTCTTGTGTGATATGTTTCTGTCAGCTTTACACTTCTGGACCATGAAAAAATAAATATATATGTGGGCTGTGAAGAACGCAATTTTCAGATCAGATTCTGGTCTGGGATTTGATCAGAAAATGGTTTTGTTTTTGGCTTTTAAAATAAGTAGCTTTCTGAGTATGTTTAGGGTAACTGGAAGAGGAACCATTGTCCTAGTCTTTAGTCTTTGGGAAACTGGAAAAGGCTTTCCTTTAAGAATCCACAGTAGGCTTCGCCCTTCATCCCCACAGTCAGGGACATTGGAACTGTTTAACCAAAAACAGTCTTTGTTTTGATGCATGTCATGCTCGTTTTTTCTTTAATACAACAGTACCAGACTGTTGTCGAACGATTTATGAATTTGTTTTTGAAATTGGACAAGGCAGGGACGTTCCATGAGTGGGGACATCCTGGCATGACCCCACTTGTACTCACTCCGGATTGGAAAAACTTAATTTCTTGTATTATAGGATGTCAAACTTCCGTTCATTCAGTGAGGGCAGCGATTTTGAAACGTTACTTTTGACAATTGTTGAGTCGGCAAATGACATAACGTTAAACTTAATGAACAAGCAGGTGGTTTGGTAGGGTGGGAAGAGGAAAAAGTGCTTATTGCTTGGAAATAGAACTGTTGTATAAAAGCAGTATGACACTCAGGAAGTTGTTAAAGGAGATCCCCATAATACTGTTTTGTAAGGGTAAGTCTGTATGAATACGAAAATCAGGCGAATATAAGCTTAAATCCTTTATTGGACAAAAAAAGTTAAGGACAAGTTGACGGGGGGACACGGGGATGCTTGAGGTAGTGGTGCAGTGGTCGGGTGCTCTGCCTTGTTTTCAATGTCCATGCCCACAGCATAATGCTACCACCACCATGCTTCACCATAGGGATTCTTTTAAGCTTTCGCCAACCATAGCCATTTGTGCCAAGAACAAAATGTCTTTCCCTATGTTTGCTGATACTCCTTTTTTGCTGTGAACAGCTTCTCTTAAGAACTGTGGATCTCTTTACCTGCTTCAGAGTTACCCTTGGTGTTTGCGTCGCTTCTTTGTCTAGTCGTCTCTTCTTTGTCTAGTTGTCCCTTCCCAGTCTCTGACTTTTGATGGACAGTCTTCTCTATGCAAAATGAGTGTTCTGGGAGCTCATTGGTCTTTGCGGTCCTGTTTATTCAGGTGTGTTCTCTACCAAACTCTGGGGTGACTCAGAAAACAGGTGACCCTTTAATTGCACACGTGTTGACTCTAATTTTGATGTTTAACATTTTACATTCTTGGTTTGGATAAAAATTTGGAAACCGAATAGATTACTAGATTCTTCCTCCATTTTTAATATTTCAGGTTGATCTGGCCTGTAAGAGCTACTGTAGGTATTGTTTCTAATTAGGACATGAAGTTAAACATTTCCATTTTAACTTGTTCTGATTTAGACTTTCTAATTCCAAAATAAAACCAGATCATAAAATTTAACCAGAAAAAATGCAGTTCTAACCTCCTCTTTGATGTTGTTGTTTTTGGTGTGTGGTGTGCCTTTTAACCCACCGAAGTGAATCAGAAGGGGAAAACCAGACTTTTCTTCGCCCACGTTTTAACCTCCACCAGAGTTTTATTCAGTGACTAGACTTCAGCTATTTAGGCTAAAGTTCAATTCCCAGCGAACATCCTGTTCATAATGTGATATTACTTGACGTGCCACAAGTCTATTATCATTTTTATTTTTTTACACCAGCTTTAATCAAGATTCAAAGAACTTTATTGATTTTGGACGGAAATTGCTTTGCAAATTTACAAATGGACCAAACTTTTCATAGTATTATATTCGCTTACACTATACGAACAATACAGATGAATAAGTTTAAAATGTTTTGCACTGGAATGATCAAATTTGCAAATCACACCCAATTTTTTTTTTTAATTATCACATTTGAAAACTGATCTATGAAAACTTTCAATGCAACTTCCGTTACTTTCTACATTCTACCCTACAATTATAAAATGGATACAGAATTCTATACAACATTCAGATATGTGCAAAAAGTACATTTAAGATAAGTACATACATAAAAGTGCTTAAGACAAAATAATTTTTTTATAGATTGGAGCAGGTGTTCTTTCTTCGTGCTTAATGATTTTTTTTTTTTTTTAATTCTGTACATGTAGGTAAGAGATAAAACATCAGGTCATGCTGTTATAGGAAAATAATGAACAAATGGGTTGTGTGAGGTGGCTTGACATAAAGCAAAGTCATTGTTACAACACTGAAGTTGATTATTTTCCTACTATAGCACATGCCTGAGTGCTAAGTTGTGCTAACCCTCTTACACCACAGCATTTTACAATTGCTAAGACATTTTCATCGTTAAATATTGCTGCACAATCGATAGCATAAAAATCACAAACCGTATCGACGGTTTTTAATCCATTTACCTGGAGTCTGTGTGTAGGCTGTTACAATAGAAACAATATCAGATTAGATCGAGTGCATTAATACAAACCTTTCCGCCAGAACTTTATGTGGGCACTGCTGAAAATGACTCAACATTCATCAGAATCCAGAATTCAGCAGTGATGTGGTTCAAATGGGAAAGGGAGAAGTACCGGTACCACTTCCATATCAGATCAAAGCAAGGAGGTCATAGCACAGCCTTTGAACATAGTTTCTCACTTGTTTATTTATTTTTATTTTCTGTGTGTTTTAGTGTCTTAATGAAACTATTGGAAATATTTTTTTTTTGTTCATCAATATACCGTGGAACCTCAGTGTATGAACGTTCCGCCTTAAAACTGAAATTTAGCAAGAAATTTGCCTCGGAATACAAAGCATTAAAGTCACGCATACGTCCGAGAGCCGGTCAAAACTTGTTTGCATCAGTGGAAAGCCAAGCAAAGCATGTTTACATTTATTTTTATTTTTTTTTTTGCATTTTGTGCAAGATTTAATGAAGACACAGCACCATGGGGTCCCAAGAATATTAGCAAGGACGGTAGCAAGAAGAAAAGGGAGTCGCTTTCAGTTTGGTTTTTAAAGCAGCCGGTGCCAAGAGGAATCATAAATTGAGGTTAAGTAAGGTTTAATGTCTATGTATTTCATATTAGACTTAATTTACGTGTCTTTTCGAAATGTTTTGATTATTTTTATATTCAAAAATATGATTATAGTGTTTGAAATTGGTAATATTGGTAATTTTTGGATGGCTGGAACGGATTATCTGGATTTACATTATTTCCTTTGGGAAAATGCGTTTCGCAATACGAAATTTCACCTCAAGAACTCGCCTTTCGGAACGGATTAAATTCGTATGCCGAGGTACCGCTGTATACATTCGCATATCTGTTTTCTATTCCGAATCCACAGGAAACTGGGCACATGGCGGTTAACGGAGACTCGTTTTAATCTGATTCATTCCATCAGTACAAAGCTACAAGCTTACAGCATCTTTCTTGTTAAAAGAGAACTTTAACCATCGCTTCTTCACCTTAAACCTGACGATGTTGGCGTGCAGGCCCGATTATGTCAGTGAATCTCCTGCCAGAATGCACTCATAAGAAACAGAAATAGAAAGCTCTCAGTGTGACTGAACACCGTACCGTAAAGTCGGTCATTTGATCTCAGACTCTGATTAAGCAGAAGGCCGTAACCGTGTGAGAGCTGAGCACTTGGAGACGCTTGCTTTGTTGCACTTGGCTGTGATGGACGTGCTTCCCACTCTGCTCCGCTCCTCCCCGACAACAGCGCGAGTTCCCGAGCTTTTAAATTAGCTCTTGGCAACTCCGCGGCTCTAAATATAGGAGGAACTTTTTAGCTTTCCTGTCATGGTGCTCTCCACAATCGCTGTAAACAGCACCTGTTTCCATTGAAGGGCTCCCAGAGCTGCGATCCCGAAAAGCGAGTGGGGATTTGGCTCAGGCTGGTTTTTGCTCTTGGAGAGAAAGGGAGGGAAAAAAAAAACAGAGTGGAAGAAATCATGAAAACAACAAATAAGTAGGAGTAGGCCTTGATGTTTGGCTTTTATGCGCAACAGAGTATAGTGTGTGTGTCTCTCTGACTTTTAATCTAGTAATACACAAGGACAGTATCTCCCTCCATCTCTCTCTCTCTCTCTCTCTCTCTCTTTTTCTATCCGTCCCTCGTGCACTCACACTCTCTCACATACACACACACACTCATTAGTCTGTCCTGAAAACTTTCCATTAACATTATAAATAATGCAACTATTTAATCCTGAACAACACCTGATATACCTGAAAGTATCCCAAACTTCGGTAACAAACTGAATTTTTAGGTTAATTTAATATAAAAAAAGGGAAATAAATAATGAGATTGGTTTATAGTTTCCAAATGTTTAAAAAATTTACCACTAATTTTTGTATATATGTAAAGGAAATATATTTTTTTTTAGATTATAACTTTAAGAATTCAGTAAAAATCTATTTAAATCAAAATTGACTAAGTTGTTTCAAAGCTCCAAATAATATTTAAAAAAAGTTTTGTAATAAGGGTTTATAAGGGGGTTATAAAATCTGTATTGAAATATTACATGTTTACCCTGTTATATCCCTGTTTTAAAATCAATAAAAATATTGTTGAAAGAAAAAAGTTTTGTAATAAAAAAAAAAGTGGATCACAGAAAAATAGTTTATAAAATAGTTTATTTTTCTTTAATCTGTACAAACTTTCATTATTAAGTCAGTACAAAAAAAAAATCGAATTTCTAAACATTAGTATTCCAGCAAAAAAAAAAAGATATAGGAGAATATCTGAAAACAAGCATATTATGTAAAAGACACATTTTTGAAAAAATAAACCTTCTGGATTTTGCTGTATGAAAAAAGAAACAGGTGCGAGAAAGTTATTCAGAGAGACTGTGGCTGGTTCTGTGGAGTGTTCAGTAAAACTTAGCAGCTCATTTCCTTATAAAACTGCACACACACACACACACACACACACACATACAAACTGAGACTGTATTTTAAGCAAAGACTTGCTTAAGTAAAAAATTATTGACTTTGTTTAATAAATTTTTTATATGTTTTTTGAATGTGGAAACCTTTTTATTTGTGAAGACGTTCACGCTCTACAGCAGTTACTTGGATGTGATGAAGACTTTCGCACATTAGTGTAGATACGAATGACTGGAACGTCATTGTGATTTTTAGTCTGTTCCACATCTGTCATGTTAGTCATTTTTACTGTGTGTATGTGTGTGTGTGTGTGTGTGTGTGTGTGTGTGTGTGTGTGTGTGTGCGCACGTATTCATCTGGAAAGATTGAACATTTTTGTAAAATGACCAGTAAAAACAACCCCAGGTAGTATACAGTGTGTTCCCTGTTTGAGTTTATATGTTGCTAAAAAGTCAGTTATATGCTGTAAACTCTTTTTTAAACAAATTTAAATTCTTTTGAAGTTGAAAATTTTTGAGAATTTGAGTTTTTGAAAAAAGTTACTGGTCATTTTTTTCAGGATTAAATTGAGAGAAAAAGCTCAGGTTGCAGATGCCCTGAATCTGATGAATAGTTTGATATGTTTAAGATCAGCACACGATCAGGAAAATAGTAGTTTGTTGAATTGGAATTGAATCGTGTTATATTAAAATGGCGAGTAGCCTGAAGCAGCTAGACACAGCTAGCATGAAATTAGCAGCTTAAACAGTTATTTTTCCTCCTTATATTATAGCTCCTTGAAATGTTTCGATAATATGCTGTGTGCCGTGAAAAAGTATTTGCCACCTTTGAGGTTTTATTCATTTATTTATTTATTTATTGCATAATTTGTCACAAATGACTGAGAGAAAAAAAAAACTTTTGTAACCCGAGTAAATAAAAAATGCAGTTTTTAAATGATGAAGTCTAAAAAGCTGTTCCAACCTGCCTGGCCCTATGTAAAAAAAAAAAAATTAATTGTACTCACCTTGCTAAATCATGTAAAAAAAAAAAAAAAAAAAGATTTGCTACACTCAGGCCTGATTACTGGCAGATGTGCTGAATCAAGAAATCACTTAAATAGAACCTGTCTGCCAAAGTAATGGATGCTAAAAATAAATAGATTTAGGATAAACCGGCATTATGGATGTGATGTGTTTGTGATGTGTCTGAATCATCCTGCTACACACTATATAAAGAACATGCTTGAATAGTGAATTTTGAAGGAAATATATTTTATATAAAAACTTTTTTTTTTTGCTTTGTATTTTTCATAATTTTTGTACTTTTCGATGCTCAGCATTGGACTTGACTGATTTCGTTTACAAGTAAAAGTTCATCCAATATAAGCAGATGTAGAATTTTTATTATATCAGTATGGTTTGGAAAGAACCCTATGAATTTATGCCTATTTTTATATATTTTTTTGGCTCCATGGCCAAGTAAATTTTTCCATATAATTGTCCTTCATATTCTTAGGAGTTGACCCTGTTTAGCTGCAGAGGTCACATTAAAACATTATGCAAATTAATTAACAGATGCTAAGCTAGTTCATGCTCTGAGGTGTGGATGAGTCACATCCATAATGCTTGAACCATCTTCCTACACCAAATATGTAGACATCAGGATTAATATGATGAGCATATAATATACATGGCCTTATATTTGTGACTTATTCCTGAGTAAAATAAAAAAATATATATATAGCAAAACCTTCAAAACCCACCTTCAAACCCGCCCCCTCTTATGTGCGAGTGCTCTCTTGGATTGGTACTAAGTACAGAAAGTTCATTCTAATTAGCTGTTACATATAATATATCATGCATCTAGAGCTACGGAGAGCGAGTCACTGATCAGCAGTAACATTAAAGAGGAGCTAATATGTAAAATCACTTTTTAGTCATTTCTAAGACTTTCTAAAACTTTGGGTTTCCAGATTGTGTGTGTGTGAAAACTTAACTTTTTTATAATTTTCCGGAACTTAAACAGGCCAATTACGTTTTTCCTCTATTGTGACCTCATATAAGGGTATATCCTTTTCTGCTTGTTGATTGGCTTTGCTGTTGTCTGGTGGGCGTGGCTCAGCCATAGCTCATTTCCATAGACAAAAAAAAAAACGTCACGTTTATAAAGCATTTGAGGTACAAAAAAATTTTAACTAATCTATGTATCTTTTTTTAAATTAGATTTCATGTTTAAAAATATAAATATATATATTAAGCTGTAATGGTGTAGAGTTTATTGTGAAGGTGTGTCCATCTCTTTAATTTGTTCAGCGATCACTTTTGTATTACATCCAAATAGTTCTTCATTGCATGATCTGCAGTCCAGTACTGTGCAAAAGTCTTTATCCAACATTTCTTCATAGTAAAATTAAATGATGTAGATTAACTCAAACAAATGGGAACATATATTTTTTCCCTGTGACAGGCTGCAAAATGATTTAAGATGCAAAAAAAAAAAAAACGGTTGTTTATGTACAACCTCAGCAGCAACCTCATTTCCCCTCTCGTCTGTTCCAACCACCGAGCACTGAGCATCACCAGATCAAGACTGCATTAACGTACTAGAACGTCTCGGGCTTTGGAAACAAAATATAAAGAACTGACAGGGTGTCAAGACTTTTGCACAGTGTTGTATGACAACTAATATCGCACATTCTGGAAGATTTTCTTGAAACATTGACACGACTGCTGTCTCACAGTCAGTAATCAGCCTTATGAATCTGTGAACGTGTGTGTGTGTGTGTGTGTGTGTGTGTGTGTGTAGCCTTCAGTGTGAACAGTCATGTAACCAGTGTTTGTTTCTCACCCTCAGGTCAAAGTGACATATTTTAATGGTTTATTTTTCTGCACAATGGAATGTACAATACAGATGCACAACACGGATTAAAAAAAAATAAAAAACATTTGTGATATGCTTTGCTATACTTTTATCAAAAAAATAAGATATGAGCTTCTCCTGGTTTCTGACTGGTCGTGCCTTGTTTGAAAACATGTGGAATCATGTCAGGGTCGTGATTCATCCGAACAGAAATGCTTACCTGCAGCATCTGCGATTGGTCAGGATCATGACAACACAATGAGGTTTAATCTTTTGTTTGACCTTCTTTTATTCTGCTTTTATACGTAATAGTGTGTGTGTCAGTTTTGATTTATAGTCGATTTTAATCCTTTTGTGTTTGATTGGTTTTCCTCCTTTGATTGATTTCACAATGCTCAAAAAAAAAAAAGTAGTAGAGATGAGGATAAAAATCTACTCGGAGATGCATCGTGATTTTTTTTTTTGTGTGTGTGTGACAATTCGTGTATCGTGACTCCAAAATAAATGTTTTTATAATCAATTATTTTTAATTTATACAGTATTTTTTTGCATAAAACGGTAGCTCATGGTTTAGGTTGTTAAGGGTTTAAAGTGTTGGACTACTGATCAGCAGGTCGCTAGTTCGAGCCCCGACGCCGACTGGCTGCCACTGTTGGATACTTGAGAAATATCCTTAATCCCCAAGTGTTCGGATACAGTCGGTCATCGAGCTGGCAACCCAACCGCGTAATTAAACGACGGCTGTGTCTCCGGGATCGTGAGTATCCGTCGCCCGGTTGTGCCACGGTTGACACGTTGACGGGCTTTTTCACCTTTTTCTCAAGCTTCACCAGACGGCACAGCACCATGTGTGATGGGAGCAAATTATTCACAAAGTTTGTTTAGAATTGTAACCAAATCGAATAAATGTGTATCGCGATTCTTTTGCGAGGCAATTCTGACTCCAAAATCGATATTTTTAATTTAAATGCGTAAAATGTTGCAGTTCCTCCATAATCCTGCAGGTGAACTATTCACACTTCGGCGCATTCTGTGTGGTAGAAACAAGTCATTTGTTTGTTTAATTTGTACCGTAACACAAATGTAATATTGAATGAGGATATTTATAACATCGTGATACTTGCACAATCGCAATACGAATCGAGTCGACATCTGGGAATCGTAATGATAGAGTATCGGATGGTCCCTGGTGATTCCCATCCCTACTTATCTATATATCGAATCGGGACATTTATAAAATACCAAAAATTAAAGGATTGCAATACATATAGAATCGGCACCTAAGTATCATGATAATATCGTATCAAATGGTCCCTGGTGATTCCCATCACTATATAGATTTCGAATTGAGCTATTTATAAAATCGGCATCTGGGTATCGTGATGATATTGTATCGGGTGGTCCCTGGTGATTCCTATACCTCTATATACAGCAAATTCAGCCGTTATTCATCACATATACTTTACTGCACAGTGAAATTCTTTATTTTTCACATATACGAGCTTCTTGTTAGTAGACTAGGGTCAGATTATATGGCTCTTGGAGCAGACATGGTTAAGGGCCTCGCTCAAGGGCCCGACAGCAGCAACCTGCCGTAGCTGGGGCTTCGAACCGCCGACCTTCCAGTCAGTAACTCTGTGCCTTAACACACTGAGCCACCACCACCCCATATATATATTTCGTACTGGGATATTTATAAAATAGTGATAATTAAAGAATCGCAATACAAGTAGAATTGGCGCGTGATAATATCGTATTGGCTGGTCCTTGGTGATTCCCATCACTGTAGTGTTTAGTGTTGTTAGCATCCTGATAAAACTCATAAATGTCTCCAGAACACATGGCTTTTTCTGCAGGGCTACAGCTTTGGCTCGGCATCTCATCTCAAAGCTTGGTTCACTTTCATGCAGTCGAGTCAATTCGATTCGATTCACTCATGCAAGAGCTCGCTCACACTCAGCAGAATCGCTCAGTACATCTGCTAATATAGGACAACACAGTGATTGGTTTCTCACTGCTCTCTATTTGAACTCTTTCCCATCCTTCCCCCGGAATAAGCGCTGAAGCTTTAAGCGTCTGGTCTGAGTAATTTCAAAAGAAGCACGAACTCCTGCTTTCTCTACCGTTCTCTCCGGCTGCTGAATTGCCGTCTTGGGATCTCGCTGAATAGCCACTTTCATCCTCATCCAAGTAGCATTTCCTGTCTCGATGATGTCAAGGGCAGCAGAGGCTCTTAAACGTGTTAGATGCTCCGCTGTCTTTGCTAGCCTGTGTGAGGATGCTGGAAAATAAATGCGACGTCTTTGACGTATAGCTGTGTAACTCTAGAGACGAAGCCAGCAGTGACTCAGGAGGATATTCAAAGCCGCGCGGCATCACATCGATATCCGAGATCACTGTGTGAACGCTCGGCCGTACCGGAAACCATTTAGAGAACGCGGTGTTGACTGGGCGTACTGGAAAAGCCGCGCATTGTGGCTCTTGATTCCCAGAAACGGTGATTCGTGTGGTAGTGATGTCACTCTGTAATGACACGGATGTGCAGCCAGTTGCTTTTTCGCATTGTGTTAAAGGTCTCCCGTGGGGGAGAATTTCTCACAGGAGTGTTATAACGAGCAAATCTCTTTCTCTTTGCAGGTCAGCTGGATATCCGGGTGTGTCGTTGGCACCGTTTCCTGCTGCTGCTGCTGCTGCTGCTTGTTTTTGTGTGAGGACGTTCAGCATTTTGCAAACAGACAAGAAACCAGTCAGGACCCAGGACGTTTAGCGTGAGGATGAACGTCACTTCACTGTTTTCCTTCACCAGCCCGGCGGTCAAGCGCCTCCTGGGCTGGAAGCAGGGCGACGAGGAGGAGAAGTGGGCCGAGAAGGCTGTGGACGCGCTGGTCAAGAAGCTGAAGAAGAAAAAGGGCGCCATGGAGGAGCTGGAACGCGCGCTCAGCTGCCCCGGCCAGCCCAGCAGCTGTGTGACCATCCCGCGCTCGCTGGACGGACGGCTGCAAGTGTCGCATCGCAAAGGCCTGCCGCACGTCATCTACTGCCGCGTGTGGCGCTGGCCTGACCTGCAGTCGCACCACGAGCTCAAGGCGCTCGAGTGCTGCCAGTTTCCGTTCGGATCCAAGCAGAAGGACGTGTGCATCAACCCGTACCACTACAAGAGGGTGGACAGTCCAGGTGAGCGGATCCGACCTTTTTTAAAAAGTCATCACCTGAGATCTAAACACATCTCTTTGATCTAAACTAATCATAAGGACGTAGTTCATGATCTGTTGATGATCTAGATGATTTAGTTGAATAGAGTGCATTATTTATTCACGTTTCATCCCTCGTTCCTCTCCCACATCCTCCTCTCCTGGACCAGCTGCGTGGCCTTTCCGTTATCATTTATACTACAGGAGAAAAACTATCTACATTGGAAATCTAAAAGTTTTTTGGTATCGTGTGTGTGTGGTTTGGCAAAGCAAAACCTGTCCTCCGTTCCTGCTCCAAGGAAACGAGGCGATTTGAAACACACACACAGGCATAACACATACCCCCCCCCCCCCACACACACACTTTTTTTTGTTGGCTTAGCAGAAGAAGAGGGTCAGCTGACAAGACAGAAACAGCTGTCCACAGTGTGTGTGTGTGTGAGAGAGAGAGAGAGAGGTAGGAGAGCATGAGCAGGAAATTCCATTCAGAGGGAGAATAAGGGCTTTGTTCTGTCAAGTGTGTGTGTGTTGAGCGCGTGTGCAGAGAACATGTGGCCGCGCGGAGAAAAAGTGCAGCAGGAAGTCCTGTCGACATCTCGCACAATAGCAGGAAGGAGTGGAGGCCTGCTGTACACCCGCTCCCGCAGCACCTGTCTCACACACTTCACTCTGCTCCTTTCATCAAAGCAGGAAACGTGACCGATAGCTGATGTTACGTATAAAATAATATATATATTTAAAAAAAAATATATATATATAGTGTATATATAATGAGATATTACATTCTCACAGGTGTTAAATATACTTATGGTGGTAGACAGCACAGAAGCCACCTACAGCAAATACATATAATGTTTAACGCAATTTATTTTATATTTATATTTATATTTGATATATGTAATAGCGGTATCTTGGCATACGAACGCTCAAAACTTTTTTGCGTCAGTAGAAAGCCATGTGAAGTTCACGTATTTATTTTGTAGGGTTTTTTGCATTTTGTGCAAGATTTAGTGAAGACGTAGCACCATGGATCCCAAGAATGTAAGCAAGGACGTTAGCAAGTAGAAAATGAAGCCGCTTTTAGTTTGGTTTTAAAGCAGCCGGTGCCGAGAGGAACCATAATTTAAGGTTAAGTGAGGCTTAATGTCTATTTATTTCATATTTTACTTTATTTACATGTCGTTTGTAAATGTTTTGATTGTTTTTATATGTAAAAATATGATTATAATGTTTGGAAATGGGTAATATCGGTAATATTTTTCAGCGGCTGGAACAGATTATCTGCATTTACATTATTTCCTATGGGAAAATGCGTTTCACAATACGACATTTCACTTTAATAACTCCTAAATTCATATGCCGAGGTACCGTTATGTGCGTGTGCATCTATACAGTATAATTTACTAATTGCTTAACTAATTAGTTAATAAATTGATCTTTAAAAGGGAGTCAGTACTGTTTCAAACGTCAAAAGGACCAGTATGTAGCACAACAGTGTAGAACGCCTTTGTATGTTTTTTTTTTTTTTTTTTTTCTACTATAGATTAACTTTCTTCCTTTTACTGGTCAAAGCTGATTGCTGTGTATCTCCTGCATCATTTCACACAGTTCTGCCGCCGGTCTTGGTGCCTCGGAACAGCGAGTTCAACGCCAAGCTGTCCATGCTGCCACGCTACCGCAACTCTCTGCACCAGACCGAGCCACACATGCCCCACAACATTAAATACCCAGAATCCTTCACTCAGCAGCCAAGCAACAGCATACCGTTTGTGCCCAACTCGCCCTCCAACAGCTACCCCGGGTCACCCAACAGTGGCACGGCGAGCAGCGCCACCTTCCCACATTCACCGGTCAGCTCCGAACCCAGCAGCCCCTTCCAGATGCCAGGTGAGATGGTTAGGGAAGTTGATGGAGAGCTGAGTCCTGTGGTCTTGTATTGCTTCTTAAGTCAAGTCTGTTTTTAAATGCAGTTTTTACTGTCTTTAAATTCGCTTTGTTAGTTAAACCAGAGCAGTGTTACTAATTTAATTGTTTCAGTTATTCTATAATCGCAGGTTTCTATGCGCATGAGCTTGTCTTAATACATTTCTGATTCCATATTAAACAGGCAGTTTCTGTAATGATATATTTAGTTTACATTAGGGCTGTCAATATTAATGCGCTGCGATTAATCCAGACATTTTAACACAAATTAATCAATTGACCGAATTTGACCCCAGTGGCTTCCCATAGGATAATAAGATGACTGAGGAAACAACACCAGGTGTCCCGAACAGCAACAAGTTTCATTCTAAAAAGCTTCTTAGATGAAAGTTTGGATAAAATCAAAGTTGTGTGCTTGAGCTACCTTCAAAGGGGAACTTGAACATTTTTGCAAGAATACATTAAACGTAAGACGTGGAAGTGGCGTCTCAGGCGGCTAAGGCTCGAGGTGGTTGGTTTTTGGATCTGAGGATCCGGGTTCGAGCTCTGCTTGTCGCTGAGTTTGCCACACGCCATACTGTCCAATGCCAGTCCTATTCAAGAGAGTTTAATTTTACATTTGTTAAATGTTAATGTTTAACAAGATATTATAAACCTGCATAATCTGTTTCCTTTAACCGGTTTATCAGGCATGTTTAAAATTAGCGCTGTAGCTATCGAATATTTTAGTAATCCGAGTATTCTACCAAAAATGTAATCAATTAATCGAGTAATCAGATAATTAATCGAGTCATTTTGCTTAATTAAACAGCAATGTAAATTGTAGACTGTAGATTAATTGGTTTTCTTTTTAGAAAAATCTACTTTTATTTTTTAAATGCATACAGCATTTTATCAAAAATAATCATTGTCATTATTCACAATACAAGGATTATAGATTATACAATAGATTAAAATTGACTGAGATGAATTAAGTGCATTCTTATTTTATTCATACATTCTTATTTTAAAGCCTTTTCTCAGATGCAAAAACAAAAACAAAAAAGGTATTTCAAATGACTTTACGTATAAAAAAAAACTAAGGCAGACTGTTATGCGCTAAAATGCCTCATAGCCATGGATTGCCGGCTTGGGGGGGGGGGGGGGG
>JAQMYJ010000039.1:2158027-2196065 GCA_030014305.1 Clarias laeviceps
CACGTGACGCTCGGCGTCAAAACAAGAAGCGCATGCGTGATACATGATACTCGGTACTCGTAAACCAAGACTTGCTCCTTTTCCAAATCAAAATTTATTAAAAATCTTTGTTCGTCTTGCAGACACTCGCAAACCGCGTTACTCGTAATCTGAGGTTTCACTGTAGTATATTTAATTGTTAAATATTGCATTTTGTTGAAATAATAGAAACTTCAATTTTCTATCTGATTCCTTTCTTTTATTTTAATTAAAAGTTAAATAATTAAAAATTATTTATCTTTTATATTAAATGTGTTTATTTATTATGTTTTTTTTGTTGTTTAGATGGTTGATTTTTACCCATTCGTTATTTTACCCCATTGTGGCAAAGATTGATGTAAAAAAAAAATTTGCTGACATTTCAGGGTTAATGTAATAATAATAATAATAATAATAATAATGATAATAATATAACCTATTTTATCCAAAAGTTAAATTATGAATATGTTTATTTTCACAATGTCAAGTTTAAAAACTACTTTATCTATCTATTTATCTATCTATCTGTCTATCGGGTAAAAAAGATCGATGCAGTTATGAATCGTGATTCTTTCTGTGCTGATTCATGTATCGCCACATTGACTCCAAAATTGATTTTTAAATGATTTACTGTCACACTTGAAACTCTTCCCACAATGGCATCCCGTGTGGTTGGAGTGAATTATATTCATATATTTATTTATAGATTTTGTTTAGAAATAATAATTATGATGGTTGACTGATACGTGCTGCTCAGTAACAATGTAGCTTTTTTTTGTTGACTTTAATTTGAAGTTAAAACTCTTGTATTTGAAGTTAGTTTGCATTGTATAAATGGTGCACTTGGTTTTTAAATGAGGAATCTAATGTTATAAGGAACGGCCTACATTTAATTACTCGTGTTCAGTTCAATTCATGTCAGTTGTGAAGCTGCTGAATAAAGCTGAGGTATAAAACTTTCAGGTTAAGAAAACCTTACATTTTTTAAAGGTAACACAAATTGTAATATCAAATTAGGACATTTATAAAATCGTGAAACTTATCGAATTGCGATATTAATCGATCCGGCACCATATCGTATTGGGTGGTGACTTGTGATTCCCATGCCTACTATCTGTCTATCTATCTAGTGTGTGCTCATCAGTGCTCGTGTTGATTTCTGTGTCCAGGGCTGGGGAGCCGAGTACCATCGTCAGGACGTGACCAGCACCCCCTGCTGGATCGAGATCCACCTCCACGGACCGCTCCAGTGGCTGGACAAGGTTCTGACGCAGATGGGTTCTCCTCACAACCCCATCTCCTCCGTGTCCTAAGGAGTGGGCGGAGAGGGGAGGGAGCAGGGTTATGGGGTTATGGGGTGGGTTGAGGGGGGGCAGTTGTATACGATTTTACTTGCAGTGGGCAAAGCTCTCAGTCAGCGAACGTCTGGAAGATACTTGATAACTCTGTGTGACCAATCGCAGTCGTTGATGAGGCCATCATACCCTCTGCAAGAGTATCCGCCTTTCAAACATGTGACAGCAGGCGCTCTCCTGTTTCACACTTTCATCTTTCTTTTCATTATTTTATTTTATTTTTTTTTTGGTTTGTGAAATACGTTATTATTCCAATGAAGGTGGGGGGGGATTCGTGTAGGTACAGTAACTATACAGTAGAGAGGTTATGCGACACGACTGACCTGCTTAGAGATTAAAAACGAGTAAATAATCATAGACATTGTGCGTCAGATGCACGGAAGAAGCGTCTGTGCTGTGTAGAACAGAATGTATTACAGTTTTTATGCTCTTTTTTGTTTTTGCAAGAAAATGTAGCAAAATGAGACAAAAAACAAACAAACATTGGGTAAATAAAGATAATGTGGACGTGAATAATCGTAAGTGTTGTAACGGGGGAATAATATGTGGGTTAAACGGCATGATGTTAGTAGAGTGGGGGCACATAGGGACACTCGTGCTCTACTTATATTGCATCCGATTGATTTCAGATCATTTTAAGGGCAGTGTATAAATTTTATTTTTTTTAAAAGGTAGATGTGCTGATTGTTAGAGGAAATGCTGTGCTGTCTGTTTTGGATATTATTTTGTTTATTTTTATTTTTTTGCCACTAACATTTTAACCTATAATGAGTATTGGAGAAATTCCTAACTCCTAATGAAAATGTGTTCCTTTATAATAAACACTTTACATACATAGTGATCGGAAGACACTGAAGGTCGTTCTCGTTTATGAAAATGAAATGGACAGAAAACGAAAAATATTTCATTCGTTTGCTGTGTTTTTGGTTTGGAGTGCTTGAAGTATTTTTTATTTTTCAGCTCAGTGTTGCTCAGTTTCGCTCTCACGGCCAGATGCGGTACATCAGGAGGCGCTCACGGTGCGCTCGAGGTTTACTTTTCCTCTTTAGCCCATGACGCAAATCGTAATTGTATAACGATATTGTAAATAAAATCACAGCAGAGTTAAATTGAAAAGGCTGTAGTTCAGAGAGTGATATTCAGAATTTGATGTTTAACTGTTTAACCATCAAGCATCCGTTCCATATTAATAAGTAGGGATAGGAATCACCATGCGTCACTCGATACAGTATTATCACGATACCTTGGTGGCGATTCGATTTTGTATTGCGATTCTGTAAGTATTGTGGTTTTGTATGGTTTATTTTTTTTAGATTTTCTTACAATTTTAAACAAACTAGTTTAAATAGCGGAACTGTGACTATTTAAAACCACCTCAAATGCAAAATATTTTACAAATGAATACATAAAATTAATAACAATTTTGGCGTATCAGTGTGACGATACTGAAACTGCCACACAGTAGAATTCTGATACATACCTAAATCGACCTAAAAAAATTTCCCATCTATATTAAATGCTCTGATCCAAATAATTAACCTGATATGGTAGTTATACAGTAAAAAAAAAAAAGACTTCTTACATTTAAAACCAGACTTACCTGTTTTTTTTATACCTTCTGTTATGTCATGTCCTAAGCTCTGAGTATAGCTAGCTGGCTAGTAGCATTCAAAAACAAAACATCAAAAAAAATGCAGAATCTTGACTGTTTAGTGCCAAGAACGAGATAAAAAAAAAAAACTGTTTGTTCAAAGTTTAAATATGGAACAGTGACTTTGATTCGAATGATACACATCAAAAACCATATTATTTAAAAACAAAATTCAAATTTATACTTATCAGATCAGCTCAGTGTTTATTGATGAAATACAGATGTGGACAGATGTGTGATTCATGGCATTTACATTATTATTATTATTATTTTTATTTTTTTTAAAGATGGCATTATCACAAATATCTTGTTTGATGTCTGAGTAAAGCTGACAGACGTGTTCCTGATATAAATCCTGTTCGTTTTATGTTTGAACCTGAAACACGATGGCATGTAGCAAAGTCATGCTCCCTGGGTGGGAGGGGCATACTCTGTCTCTCACCTGTCAATCACAGTGACAGCAGCGTCCATAAGCATAGCGCTTTCCTAAAGATAGGAACAGGAGTCAGTCTCAAAATAGTCCTTTTCATGAGGTCCTAAAATGATCTTTGTTTATTATTGTATTACATTTTATCATAATAATAATAATAATAATCATCTGTCAGTAATGTATGAGAAGGAACTGAAACCACCCGCTGGCTGTTCTCTTGTAGCTCGATTATGTGGAAAAACACGTAATACACGCGCGTTGGATGGAGAACAAAAACGGCACACATTTGTTTTTACTAATGACACGAAATTAGGACACCACACAGGATATGACATTTTAATTCAGTTCAGCTATATTTATAGAGCGCTTTTTAACAACGGATGTTGTCACACAATCCAGATAATCAGCTTCGCTTCCTGTTTTTTAGCCTTTTTTCTCCAGATTTTATCCACAAAGCAGTCGCCTGATTAATACTCCTGGAGCTAATCAGTTTCACAACGCAGAGAAAAGCATTGAGGGTTTAGTTCGAGCCTCATCGTACCGATTTGCACTCAGCTCATGCAGTTAACGTTATTTTCCTTCCTTCATAAAACAAGAAGTTCGTACTGTTTTATTCCTCTTATACCGCAGCAGCTACACTTTTTATAATGTAAAGAATGACACTTTGTGCTTTTTATTCCTTTGTAATCACGTCTGAGTCACGTCGGTTTTAGCAGCTACACACAGTTCATTCCTTCACCAGCCTCACTTTTCTCTCTCTTGAAGTTAATCTGCGGACGGCCGGCTGCTACGAGACGCGCTTCTCTTTTAACGGGCAGATAAACTCGTTAAAAAGAAGTAGCTTAAACTTAACTTAATTGCCTGGTGGGAAACCTGAAGAAGAACGAATGTTTAGTGTTGGAGGTGACGTGAGACACATTTCAGGGTATCGCCGACACGCATCCTCACATACTGCGTCTTTGGTCACATAAAAATGTTTCTATTCTGGCGTTTTTTTTTGTTTGTTTGTTTTTTCTGCAATCGTTTAACGCTAACAGAAGTATAAACCATGCTTTAGGAAAACTGGAACGATTTATCTGTTGCAGAACTTTATTTTGGGATTCGACCTCACAACCTTCTGATCACTAGCACAACCCACGAGCTGCTTTACTGCCACTTTAGTCATATGGTGCGAAATCAAAACACCACAGATTCCCATAAAAACATCCTGCCGTGAATTTAGAAATTTCAGTCCCAAGTCGAAAGCGGTGTCGCTTTTCATCTTAAAGCAGCAGTAAGTCTTTTCTGAACATTTACAGCATTTAAAAAAAATATATAAATAACTGATTTAATTCGGTTACTTTCTAAATGGCACTATTTTATTTGTGTTTTTGTTTTTTGTAAAAAGTTTATATTTCTCATTACCTTTCTTTTTTTTTTTTTTATTATTCGAGAGAAATCCCATCCGCTGTTTTAAACTGAAACATTTTGCTTGTTTTTTAAAGAAATTCTATTGTACGTGCACTTTTCCTAAGTGGCTGTGTGTCTCTGTTTTCCGTCCTTCTTTTGTGCTCTTGTTGCTGTGTAGTGTTTTCCAGAAAGCAGTTTTAGCCACGAAATATTAAAAACTCTCCTGGGAGATACAATAATAAAATTGTTTCAGTATCACAAATGTGTGTGTTTGTGTGTGTGTGTCTTTTAATTTTAATGTAAAGTAACAGAACTGAAGCCGAACCGGGAACTGATACTGAATGATGTTTTGCAGTGCGTGTGTGTGTGTGTGTGTGGGGTGGGGGTGGGGGGGTGGTGGTCATAGTGGAGGATAATGATGTAGTAGCTGTGTTTCCACGTACACACACATAAGCACAGTATCTTTGCAAATTTATTACAAATAAACTTTTTTTTTAATCACATGTACAAGTATTCACACCCTTTGCCATGACACTCAAAATTAATCTCAGGCGCGTCCTCTTTCCACTGATCATCACTGAGATTTTTCTAACACTAGATTGGAGTCCATTCGTGGTAAATTCAGTTGATTTGGACATGACTGGAAAGACACACACCTGTCTATATAATGTCCGACAGTTAACAGTGCATGCCGGAGCACAAACCAAGTCATGAAGTCCAAGGAATTGTCTGTAGACCTCCGAGACAGAATTGTATTGAGGCACAGATCTGGCGAAGGGTACAGAAAAAGATTCTGCAGTATTGAAGGTGAACACAGTGGCCTCCATCATCCATAAATGGAAGAAGTTTGGAACCACCGGGACTCTTAACATTTTAACATAATATTTCCATTCCACTCTCCCCATCTACTCTCCCTAGCAGCTCTCCCTAATACCCAGACTGCACACAAAGATGGATAGACAGATAGATAGATATATAATAATTACAGTAAACATGTAAACATGATGAAGGAGTACAGGACAAATAGACATAAGTGTTCCTATTGTGCAACAGGAGACAATTTACTATTTAAAATGGTTAAATTGCTAGACAAAAAAATAAACAAATGGTCTATAATATTATGGACATTATTACTTATTATAATTATATAGTAATGTAGTTTAATTGATAATAATGTAGATATCTGTGACCGCATATAATCAATGTGCGTTTGCATTCAGTAGTCTCGTTTTGTTTTAGACTTTTATTATGAAAAATTCGAACGCGATTCCAGGTTGCGACCCGGAAGAGAATGTTCGTGCCCTGTTGCCTCCTGTGAGAGGTCAGTGATAGTGGGTGGATTCTAAAGACCTCCAAATTCACTCCCTATGCGCACTATAACGGACCTGAAATAACGGCGCTTTAAGTTGATCTAGTGCACTTCATTTTGCTTAGGGCCGGGTTTGGGACTCAGCGGCCAATTGAGATTGGGCGACAAACACACACACACCGGGTTAGTGAAGCGGGCGCTCGAGCTCGAGGTAAATAACCTGAGCTGTATAGATGTGTATGATGTGTGTGAGTGAATGTGCGGTACAAAGTTATATTAGATATAGTTTTAGACTAATGACACACTTGTGCTCTGTTATTTCACCTTGAGAGAGAAAGTGTCATTAACATTATTATAGTGTGTGTGTGTATTAGTTTTAATTCAATTCAATTTTGTTTGTATAGCGCTTTTAACAATTGTCATTGTCGCAATATTTAGGTTTTAGGTTCTTTTATAAACCTGGAATAACTTATTTACTGTTTAAAATCCAGTTTTTATATTTTAAAGAAGGAAAATCTATCTATCTGTCCGTATGTCTATTTATCTGTCAGTCTGTCTGTCTAATGTTTAAACACAATCTTTTTTTTTCTTCACTGTCAAACATTAAATCAGAGTAAACTTTTTCTGTTTTAGATCAATAAATATTAACACAATTTTTGCATTTGTTAAATGTCAGAATTGAGCGAGGGAGAATTTTTATGTAATTTTTTTTAATCACTTTCAACAAAGTCAGAAGTAAACATACACTTTACAAGTTTATTGTGTCTTTAAACAAAAATGAAATTCCAGATGATTCCATTCTGAGCCTAAGAAGCTTCTGATTAATTCTGGTTAATTGATTCCATTTGAGTTAATTGTTGGCACCCGTCAAACACAGAGCCTCTTTCTTTGCATCATGAGGAAATCAAGAGAAATAAACCTAGACATCAGGAAAATATATTTTGTGGGCCTCCACATGTGCGGCTCATCCTTAGGTGCAAGTTCCAGATGCCTGAAGGTCCCACGTTCATCCGTTCAGACGATAATGCGCAAGTATAAAAAATATGGGAATGTACAACCATCATATCACTCAGGAAGAGACGGACTCTGAGTCATAGAGAGGAAAAGTGCGAATCAACCCCAGGACAACAGCAAAAGACCTTGTAAAGATGCTGCCTGAAACTGGTAAGACAGTGTGATTATCCACAGTAAAACGAGTCCTTTACCTGAAAGGTTACTCTGGGAGGAGAAAGACATAACTTCAAAACCACCATTAAAAAAAACAACAACAAAAAAAACAGACTACAGTTTGCAACTGCACATGGGGACAAAAATCTGGAGACGTGTCCTGTGGTCTGACGAAAACAAAAATGATAAACGGTATATTTGGAGGAAAATTCACAAAATAGATGGCATCATGAGAAATATATCCAGTTCCACCAGAGCAGTGAGCCAAAATTCCAGGAAACTATTGTAGAAGGCTTGTGGAAGGAAACCCAAAATGTTTGTCCCAAGTGAAAATTACTGGGCAAATCTACCAAATACTAAGGAAGTGTATGTAAACTTCCATAAAATTCTCTAAAAAATATATATATATTTATTGATCTAAAACAGAAAAAGTTTACTCTGATTTAATGTTTTGACAGTAAAGAAAAAAAAAAGGGTTTTCCCCCCCCTGAAGTGTATACAGTATGTAAATATCAGGTTTCAACTGTAGATGGTCAGAAAGTAACCTTTGTTCATTTGCGTGTCTAGCGCCGTCTCAGAAACAACACTTAAAAAAAGTTTTTTCAAGAATTGAAATGTTTAAAAATGTAATTATTCCTCAATTTTCCATTTATCCATCCTCCTATCTAAGCCTAAAGCATCATTATATTCAGATAAAGACACACTGAGTTTGTTCATTGTAACTTTAGGTGTTAAATAAACATAAATCTTCTTTATAAAAAGCAGGTATTAAAATATTAAAATATTTCTCCTCTATATTTAGACTATAATATATATATTTAAATATATTTTTTATCTACACCTCAGTGTCAGTGTAATAGTGCCCCCTTGTGGCTGTTCTTTTGCCCGTCCTGTGTTAAATAACAAGGAAAACTCGTTAAAATCAATAAAAATAAATTAATAAAATTTGTGATCACTCATACTTTTTTTTTAGACCTGTAAAAAAATATTGTTATAGTGAAAAAAAATTTTTTCTATTCATTTTAAAATTTGTGTTTTGAGCAGCTCTTGGTTTTACTTTACTCTTTTAAAAAATATTCCTGTTTTTATTTCTAAAAAGAAAAATCCCACAACATTAGAAAAAACAAGTCTAATAAGGAGCAGGTTTTTATTGGCTCACCTCAATCAAAATAACTACATTCTAAATTAATAAATGATTACATTTTTTTCTCTTTTAAGTCTATTACTTCTTGTTATTTTAAAGTATATAATAACAAAATTAAATAATAAACCTAAAAAGGAAAAATATAATTAAAAAAAAAAATGCTATTTTTTATTGCTTCACATCAATTAAAATAAATACATTCAAAATAAATTAGATTGCAGTTTTTAAAAAATATTTTTTTAGTGTATTACTCCTTGTTTTAATTTAAAAACTAAAACAGATTTAATTCTATATTAAAAAGTGGACAAAATTTTTTTTAAAAGATATATATAAAATACAATAAATACAAATGAACAAGTTGTATTTTTATAGTGTATGAATTTCGATACACTCACTTTTTGACTCTCTCTCTCTCTCTGCGTCCCTCAGTCTCTGCCCCTCACACTGCCATGGCTCCCGCTGCTCTTTTCCCGTGTTTATTCCGTATCAGGTCTCTGAACTCGGCCACACTTTCCAAACATTCCTCAAAAATCCTCCAGAGGACCAGCGGCGATGGACGCGCGTGCGTCGGGTCTCGCCGGAGGAACGCGTCCACGGAGGAGGCTCTGAGCCACAGCGTGTCGGATCTGACGCACAGAGAGAGGACGGTGCTCGAGCGTCTGTACGACGGCCTGGTCGGGGGTCAGAGGTCATCTCTGGCCGAGTGTATAACGCTGGTGGAGACGCAGCACCCTCGGAAGAAGGAACTCGCCCAGGTGCTCCTGCAGAGGGTGCTGGCGTACCGGCAAGAGCGCGAGAGGGTCGCAGGAGGGAAACCGGTCGCCTTCAGAGTGGGTGAGTGGAGGAGTTGGACACGTTCACTGTCTGAATAAACCAAAGCAGCTTGGAGATGGAATGGGTTTAAGCCTAAGCAGAAATAGATCCCGGATGGGAATCACACACTCATTCACACCCTCGTAGATTCACTAATATTCCTACTGCCATGTTCTTGAGCTGTAGAAGGTTGATGTGGTAGAACTCGAGTGTCGACTGGAGGCTCCTCGACGTGCTCTTGTAGCTGAATGCTCACAGATCCAGATCCTCATAGTCACACTTCAACATCTAGTGTAAAGCCTTCACAGTAGACCTGAGCTTATTAGTAGCAGGAAAAAGAAAAAAAACAGCTCATGAAATGACATTTGCTTAATTACCTGTTTTTAACGTGACTGCAGGTTTGTCTGGTCCTCCCGGTGCTGGGAAATCCTCCTTCATCGAGGTTCTGGGGAAAATGCTGACGGGTGAAGGACACAAAGTCTCAGTGCTGGCCGTGGATCCTTCCTCGTGCACTACGGGAGGTGAGCGAACGCCATAATGTAAAATGATTCAATCCAAACAACTACACGGTGTAGCTTTTTTTTTTTTTTTTTAATCTTTCTTATTATGTCAGATTTCGGCTCAATTAAAGTTGTGTTTTTTTTTTGTTTGTTTTTGTTTAAGCTACAAGGGTCTTTCAAGTCAAACCCGGGACAGTGTGATGAAATTTCTGGTGAATGAAGGATTGATGTTTACACACAGTGTGGTGATGAGACAAATGTTTTTATAAAGGCTGTATGTCTGTGAATAACGATCTCAGACCAGGTCCAACACCACTGGCACATTACAGAAACTCAGCTGGGAGTTATTAACACTTATCTCCTGTACAGTCCTGACCTCACTCCAAGACATTTCCACATGTTTGGAAAAGCCATTAAAGGAGTTCCTGGGAGGCCGGCGTTTCAGACGTGAATCAGGCGGTCCGAAAACTTTCTACCTTGATAGTAAACAAGCGCTAGTGAAGCACTGGGATAAGTGTATTAGTGTATCAGGGGGTTATGTAAAGAAATAAAGGGAGTTTTTACTCTCAGAACTGTTTCCTGGATTCTGGACAATCAAAAGTCCTGGTTTGACTTGAACGCACCTCGTAGTAAACAAAGCAGGAGAACTCTCTGACAGGCTTTCTGTTAGAACAGGATAATCTAATCTGGCGCTGGTTATTTTCCCAGAACATCATGTTCTGGTTTGTTTTATTCCTCTTCTACCACAGTTTCCTCAATCATTAAAAAAAAAAATCATATAATTGATTTGTTTATAATTTTGCTTGCAATGATATAACAAGTAATCATTTATGGTGCATTATAGCAGCTATAAACAGTCATTAACTCATCAGTTTTTTTTTTGTTCTGTCTTTGTATTTTTCTCTTTAAGTTAATAATAAGAAATGAATGAAAATTGTAGCTTCTGTCTTAAAGGCTTTCCTTTCTGTAAGTTACAGAGTTGACAAAAAAAAAAAACTACTGCTTTAGACTCTTCCCAAAACTTTAAAATAAACATTTCCTATAGAAACGATAAAGTAGTGGACACAGCTTGTGATTTGTAAGTGCGCTGCAGTCAGAGTTGCTCTTAAAAACAAATTAATCAACAGCACTCCGGCACAAATAGTTTTATACGATGATGTAATCGTTTTTTTAACATGGAAGTGCCGTCACAGGCTCGCTGATGGGGGATAAGACGCGGATGACCGAACTCTCACGAGACATGAACGCCTTTATCCGACCGTCTCCGGCGTCAGGCACGCTCGGAGGGGTAACGAGGACCACCAACGAGGCCATAGTCCTGTGTGAGGGAGCAGGTTACGACATCGTGCTCGTAGAAACAGTGGGTGAGGGTGTGTTTAATTCTAGGATGTGTCTTTGCTGTCGTTTATTTCATTGTTTAAAATGTTGTCTTCCCCCCCCATATGTGATGTCTTTGCAATTTAACATGACTCAATGTTGATTTGTGATGTGTGTGTGTGTGTGTGTACAGGTGTTGGACAGTCTGAATTTGCCGTGGCCGATATGGTGGACCTTTTTGTGTTGCTGATTCCACCAGCAGGAGGCGACGAGCTACAGGTGAATGTTTTGCTTTGTTTATTAACACAGGTAGTCCCCGACTTATGAACATTCCAGTCACGAATTTTCACAGAATGCAAACAGACTGCGGTTCTATGAACATTCGTAGATGCAAGCAAATTGCTAAAGTATCTCATGTGTATTGTACAAAAAATAGATATTACAGTGCATGAGATTTCAATATTTACAATCATGTACAATATTTTCAGTGTGTAAGTGAATGTATAAAATGTCAGAAGTCCGGTATATTGTATGTATGTATGTATGTATGTGTGTGTGTGTGTGTGCGCGCGGGAGAAATGAGTCTGCCTCACCGGTTTCAATGAATAGGTCCGGGAGCAGGATGATAGAAAATGTAAAGCTGTCCTGAATCAATAATACTAATTTCACAGAGTTCACAGTCCAATATAGTGGAAAATAGCTCTGAGACAAAATAGTGTCCGGGATTCCCCTCGCGATTTAAAGGCGCAGAGACAACACTGTTACATTTCACCCTGTTATGGCACAGTTATGTTTTTTTGGCCACATGATGGCAGTGTAGGGAACAGGGACAGATTTAGTCAAGTGGATTGGTATACTTTACATTGTATATTCGTATCAAAGGCTTATAAGACTTAGTCTGACTTAAGAACAAATCTGACTTACGAACGTACTCCCGGAACGTAACGAAGGTTGGGGACTACTGTACCTGTAGTTTAAACAAGGTAAGAGGAATATGATTCCTCACTTAAATCTGTCTGTAGAAATATCTCTCTTCCTCTCTCTCTCTCTCTCTCTCTCTCTCTTTATTTGGGAATAAAGGGAATAAAGAGAGGTATCATTGAGAAAGCTGACCTGGTCGTAGTGACGAAGTCAGACGGTGATTTGGTTGTTCCGGCTCGCAGAATTCAAGCCGAGTACACGAGTGCGCTGAAGCTGCTCCGAAAGAAATCCAAAACCTGGATACCTAAGGTACATATCCTCTGGAAGTGGATCCTCATTTTTACTACTTTCTTGTTTAAAATTTGAAAAATGATCACTTTGATTACTACACTTGACTACATTATATGCAGAAACAGGTCAAAGTTTACATCAGTGACACCATTTACAACAGCTGTTCCCAAAATGTCTACACTTTTAATATGGTATATTAACAGTTTTAAGTTTAAAATAAAAACAAGAAGTAATACACTTAAAAAAAAAAAAAATCTTTTTAATTGATTTTATTTTAATTGAGGTGAAACAACACTTTTTCTAATTTTGTGGGGGTTTTTGGTCAAGGGAAAATTTTGTGGGGGTTTTTGGTTTGGGAATAGAACAAAAAAAACTAAACGCATCCTCATCAACAAAGGACAGACTGGTTCGAGTTGACAGGAAAACTTAAATTACCACTCGTTATACCCGTCATAAGCAGAAAAGCATCTCGGAGAGTGTGTGTGTGTGTGTGTGTGTGTGTGTGTGTGTGTGTGTGTGTGTCTGTCTGTCTGTCTGTGTGCGCGCGCGTCATTGGACACCGTGCCCCACACACAGACTCCTCCTACTTTCACCTTCACAGACACACACACACACTCTTTCTCTCTGCTCTACACAGAAACTCTGCTCTGTCGATATTCTTTTCAAAGGTAAAGTTCAGGTTAATTTGTTTTATTTTTACTTTACAGCAGTGATTCTGTTAGTGTGTTTTTAAAAAAAAATTATTTGGTTTATGAGTGTTTTGGAATAAGAGCCGCTTCCGGAACGAATTATGCTCGTAATCCAAGGTTCCACTGTATATATTTGGCAGATGTAAAGCAGACATGTCTATGTTTTTTGCGCGAGTCCGTTTTTATTTTATTTTATTATTATTATTATTATTATAACTATTATAACAGCAACATGTTTGTGCACTTTCTAAAGATTTTAGTTCTGTTTTTGAATAAAGGGTTGGAAATGAATCCTTTTCTTTTTTTTTTTTTTTTTTTATCCGATTCATCGATTTAATCAAAAAAATAACCGACAGATTAATCGATTATCAAAATAATCGTTAGTTGCAGCCCTAATTAAGTCACATCAAATAGGAAAGTTAATGGTAGCTTTTATTCGCCTATATTCAACTGCTTAGTTTTGACCTGGCTGTGCCCATGAATTTCATTATACAATTGAAATTGTGCATAGTTTAGTGTTATTAATATTAATATTTTTTTCCCAGAATTGTTCAGGTCAATTTGACCTGTGGGAAAAAAAAAAAAACCCCTAAAAAAACAGAACAAATTAATGTTTCACCCTGAAACTTGGTGCGTTTATGTGTTTGACTGAGATGAAACTCTATATATCGCTGATATAATCCATACCCGATGATGTTTCTCTTGTTCTGATCCTCTGTGGCCAGCAGGGGGGGCTGTTTCGGAGATGTCGTCCCGATCGTCGTCCAGAACACGTTACGCAGTCCAGTGCTGCTATTCACAGAACGTCTCGGAGATGGAGTGCTGAGCTCTGACGACATTCCAGCCTGTGAATACTCGCCTTTATATACCAGAGAACCGATCCATCTTCTTTAATTAACACTTGGGTTGGGATGCCAGCAGTGCTAAACGATACGACTAGCATTACACGTAACAATCTGCTAAACAAGGGGACGTCTGGTTGCTATCCTCAGTCCACCCTTGTTCTTTCACAATTTATTATTATTTTTTTTTTCATCACTCCGATTGAGCTTAGGGGTTTCATGTATGTAACATGCTTTAATGTCTAATTCCCAGCATGCTCTGCTCTGCCTTTTGGACACTGGCACGCAACCTTTTTGTCTTCTATCCCCACAGCAGTACATCTGCCTGTTGGCAGCGCGCCAGCATGGCATTTCACTGATTAGAGGCCACCCACTCGCACGGGAGTCGCTCACATCTTTGTCTCTGTATCCACAGTGGGCTCTCAGTGCAGCATCCCTTTCACTCAGCCATATTGATTTTTCTTTTCCCTGATCTGAAGACTTTCCAGCCTGTAGTTCATCAGTCATTGAAACCCGAGAAGGCCTGTGTGGGTGTGCTTAACCTTCCTGCGCGTCCGGCTTTAACTGCGCGGTTTAAAGGAAATAATAACTTCATCCTCTGTCTAAGAATTTCAGATGTGTACAGCCGACATTTCCGTATCGGGTTTTTGACAAACAAACAGACGGACAGGTGAAAACAGTCTGTGTGTAAATGCAGATGTTCGGAAGGTAGTATCTGTTCAAATCCCCGGCTGATTCTGTTGGAATGAAGCGAGGCAGCCTGAATCTGCTAATCAATATTTCATTTCCACTCGGAGGTTTGAAACACCGGTGTGGGAAAAAAAGAAAAAATCCTCTATTTCGGGGCAAAATACTGTAAGGAAGATGATAAGAATCCACCTTTTTGAGACGGTTAACAAATTTCAAGCTTCAGGAACCTTGTCATCTGAACAAGCTTCCTTGTCCAGTGAAATATATTCAATCACATACTTGCACACTGACAAACTTGACTTTGTTTAGTTTTTCTGGGAAGTTAAACCTTGAAATTTGACCAATTTATTAAAATAAATGTTATTTTGCAACGCCAATGTGGCTTGCTATAGTTGAATGGTTAATATAATATTTATATATATATATATATATATATATATATATATAGATATAAAAGGTTCTTAAGCTGAGTGTCAGAGTCCATGTTATAGCATCTATACTATTTTTCTTCTCTCTCTCTCTTTCTCTCTCTCTCCATCATGTCGTGGTCAGGTGGTCCGTGTGTCCTCTCAGACAGGACAGGGTGTCCCCGAGCTCTGGGACGTCATGCTGCAGTATCGCGACGTCATGTTGTCCAGCGGTGAGCTGCAAACCCGCAGACGTGAGCAGCAGAAGGTCTGGCTGTGGAGTCTGATCCAGGAAAACGCCCTGCGCCACTTTCAGGAACACCCGGCGGTGCGGGCGGCGTTACCCGAGATGGAGCGCAGGGTGGCACAAGGAGACGTTTCTCCCGGACTGGCAGCCGACCTCCTGCTGAGGGCCTTCAGGACCACATAGTAATACAAAGACCTGTTTTGGGAAGAGGTGCGATGTGTAAGGAATGAATCCTGGGATGATTAAAGCTTTGGTATGTGTGTTGGTGCAATTATCATTTACAGGTTTTAAAGATCTCACTGAAAATATTGAAGCAAAGCTGGACAAAAATTATAAACCAAGCAAAAGCTCAAGTTTTCCATGTTTTGACCAGGGAATGTAACAAGGAGGCTAAAAAACAAAACAAAACAAAACAAAAAAAAACGATAGCTAGCATAACATAACTCAGCGAAACATTTGCCAACGTATTCACGTGAAAGCTATTAAAAGCGGAACCTCGGCATACTAATTTAATCCGTTCTGTAGGCGAGTCAAATTTTGTATTGCGAAACGCATTTTCCATGCAGAATGCAGATAATCCCATGGTGGAAAAAAGATGCCCTTTCACCCCTTCAGATCCAGACACGACCAGGTTGTATATACGAGGTGCCGTGTACTGTAGGCCATACGAATTTGACCCATGCATATTTATTGAAGGGCGAAGAAGCTCCAAAATGTCAGCACTGTAGCACTAATCTGACTATAAAGCATAAACTTTTGACCTGCCCAAGTTTTAATGCCAAGAGACAACGATTTCTACCAGAACAAACTTTAAAGAACTTTTTCTGCAAGATGAAACCAGAAAAAACTTTTACAATTTCTAGCAAAAGTGCATCTAAAGAACCCTGTATAAAATCATGTTCTTCTGGCCAAGGCCATGTTATAATGTGATATTTATTTATTTATCCTATTTTTTTTTTATTTTATTTTACTACCTTACATTATACCTATAATTTAATATTATATCAGTTCGTATAAATTGGTTGAAAGTTTAATATGTATCTGCCATGAAATAGCCTGTGAAGCTGATATGGCAATAAACCCTAATAAAAACAAACAAAAACTTGAAAATATTACCAATTTTTACCAATATTACCAATTTTTAACACTATAATCATATTTTTGCAGATAAACAATGGAAATCTTTTAGAAAATACATGTACGTAAATTAAGTAAAATGTGAAATAAATAGACGTTAAACCTGATTTAAACCTTAATTTATGATTCCTCTTGGCACCGGCTGCTTTAAAAACCAAACTGAAAGTGGCTCCCTTTTCTTCTCGCTAGTGTTCTTGGGACCTGTGATGTCTTTACTAAATCTTGCATAAAATAAAAAAATAAATAAAAAAATGTGTAAACTCACTTCGCTTGACTGATGCAAACAAGTTTTAAACGGCCTCCAGACATGAGTAAGTATGCGCAGCTATGTGCATTTTCCCTTTACGCTGTAAATGTTTCATATGCCAAGGCAAATTTCTTGAAAATTTCAGTTCTCAAGGTGGAAATTTGTGAGGTGGGGCATTTGTATGCCGAGGTACCGCTGTAATTCAGCTACGGCTTTCATCTTTATTTCTCTGTGTCACTTACTTTTGCACAGTAAATAATCCACCTATAAGCCACCTTTGCTAGCCTACTGAACTCAATTCTCCACCAAGTAACTATAAAAAGTATAAGTTCCACCTGCCCAGGCTACCGATTTGTCCACCCCGCCCTGACAGACGGAGACGGAGGTGTTCGAGCAGACTGCAGCTTTGCAGTTTTACATTGTGTGTAAAAATAGAGTTGATACTTATTGAGCTCAGTTTTAAAATGAGTTCTTAACCTGTAATCCAGATTCATATTGTTTTTTTTTGTTTGTATATATATGAAGTTTTGTTCCTCCACTGCTGTAACAGAGGACATATTTGATATTATATTCCTCTCCAATGTGAAGACAAAATGAGTGAGCAAAGAAAATGTACCTATGGAGAAATGTACCAGTTGCCTTCACTGATTATTTCTTTATACGCTGCGTTAAAAGTGTTGCTTGTGTGACTTTTACGGTATGTTTGGATTTAGCAATCGCTGTATTTTAATTACTTGAAACTTGAAAATTGGATGAAAAAGGGATAGAAGTGAATGAAAGAATTAGTTACTACAGATAATTCAGTCCTCTTTTCTTCGTCCTGGTTTTCAATACACGCTATTCAAACAGCAGCGGTAAATTAATTAATGCACATCATTTATGTTGAGATTTTTTTTCTTTCTTTCCTCAAGCGATTTCTTTTCAGCGCTGAAGACTGGCTTCTTTTGAAAAGACGAGTATAAACAGACTGGTAACTGACCTTGTAGGATCTCATCTGGTCCGTCCTGTGTGTGTGTGTGTGTGTGTGTGTGTGTGTGTGTCGTTTTGAATACGCACTAATTGATCGAGTTAACATATAAATTCATGTACACTGGTGGTGCGAGTTTGAGGCCACAAAAAAAAAAAAAAAACGGCATTAAAGGTGCAGTTTGTAACTTTTACACCCATCTACTGCCTGTGAGGTGAATTGCTATCTTGGTTAAAACATCGACAAACTTTCTTGAAGATTTCCCAGCTTCTCTGTCAAAAACATCTTCCTTTTTTTTTTTTTTTTTTATGGCTGAGGTGCGGTGTTCAGGAAAGGGGTGGAGCTTATTTCTGGGTCAGGACAAAACGTAAAGAGAACCTATATGTCACATTTTTTGAGCTGTTATTATAGTTAAAATTAATTATTATCTGCTGTAAGTTGTTTGATTGCTCCAGTTCAGTGCAAAAGTTTGCACACCCCTTTCTATATACTAAAATTCAACATACTAAAATGATAAGCCCACGGGTACAAGTAGTCATGTTTTATTTCTGTCCTGGTACTCGGTTTCTACTACAGCTGTGCCAATCTTGTCAGACCAGCGTCTTGAGGAACTTTCGTTCCACGCTTCAACACGGCTATAAAAGTTTGGACACAATCTTCGTTTTATTTTCCACAACTATAGAACAATACTGGAGATTTCAAAACTATGAAATAACACATACGACTGGCACGAAGGTCAGCTGTTCTGGAGCAGCATTTACGAAACTCATCGAGCTCCATGATGATGAAACTGTTTCTCATGAAGACCTTCCCAGAAAAGCAGGACCAAAACTGACCTCTGCTGCAGACGAGACGTTCATTTAGAGTCACCAGCCTCAGAAATTACCAATTAACAAACATCACCTCAGATTAGAGCCGTTATGAAGTCTTTACAGAGCAGAAGTAGCAGATATACATCTCAATATCAACTGTTCAGAGGAGATTATTGTGTATTTTGGGTAAACGCCTTCAGCGTTGTTTTATAGTGTAGAAATAAATAACAATCAGGAAAAATCATGGAATTTGAAGGGGTGTTCAAACTTTTGACAGGTAGTGTGTGTAGATGTTTTTTATGCTTAATTATATACATCCACATGTATAACCTACAACAATATCAACAACTCATTGATGGAGATGCCATTTCTTTGTCAGAAAGCTTGTACAGTAAATTCTTTCCATTTATTTTTCCTTACACTTTTTGATCTTTGATCTACTTCTTATGTTACAGTATATCTATTTGTCTCATTCCCCATCTCTTTCAAAGGTCAGTACTTCCAGTAAACTGCTGAGTGTAGTTTTCTCTGCACATAATCTCATCTGTTTACTGTGCTGCTGTGAGTTGTAAAGACTGTCCAGGCTTACCGAACATCCTAGCACTGACTGTTTAGCACTTGTACCTTCTCAGGGAATATGAATTAAATCAACACAAGTTTATGAATAAATGTCTTGAGGGTGTGTATTTATATAGAGCAGGTCAACAAGAGTCAGGCTTTTCATCTTGCCAATAAACTGAACTTTCTCTCATGTTTGTGATGTGATATATGGTGTAACTATTCAGAAATAATTTGTTTATTGGGAATTTTTTAGAGAGATGCAAACATTTGTAGTCAGCTTTACTTTGCGTCTTGCACTTAATTAGGATTAAATGTCATGAATCTACATAAAAATAACCCCAAACACTGTCTAATCCTCTTTATACCCGGTCAGACTTTAAGTAGACGGCCTCCGGCACACACACTCATAGTTGCCTTTTTTTTTTTTAACAATGTGCTGTTCATACTAAAAAAAATAGTCACACACACTACGATTCTGTTTAATCACCTTTAGCTTTGATTTAACACACACAATGTGGTGTCCAGTTCATGTGTGAAAATGATTCCTCATGCTCCCAGAAACCACGAGTCAAGACTTTTTTCTGTATATAAACTCCATAGATGTGATAACCTGGTGATTCAGTACATTCAGGTGGTCAGCTGACTTTATTTATTGCCCCATAACGTTGCTGAGTCTCGACCTGAGCGACTGATCAACTCCAGATCATAACACTGTCTCCAGAGGCTTGTACAGTGGACACTATGCATGATGGGAGCATCGCTTCATTCGCGCCCCTTCTTACCCTGACACGCCCATCGCTCTTGAATGGGCTCAATCTGGACTCATCAGGTCACATGATCTTTTTCCATCGCTCCAAAATCCAATCTTTATGCTCACTAGCTTTTAAACTTAAACCTTTTAAGTTCTCTGGTTTTTACTGTTCTACAATGTTTTACCATGCAACTTTATCAAGTGTTTAAATGACACATTTCTTCCACAAAGTTGACGGTTCAGCTCTGTCCTTCCAGGTTTTGATAATGTGGATATTTAATAATCAAACCTCGATTGATACAACAATGTTGACCTGGGCTTGTTTTTAGGCTTTATTATGATGTTAGATTTGAACAATTTAAATTGAGATCACACGACACTTTAACTGCACACACTGGGACTCTAATGGGGACTAATTTGTCTCCATGGCATGAATACTTTTGCTTCTTCTTCTTATTATTATTATTTTTTTTCTGCGCAACAAAATATTGTTAAGCTCGCAGAGGGGTGAATACTTATGCAAGACCCTGTAAATACCAACCATGATATGTCATACTGTATGTCTTCACATTGCCATGATGTTGTAATCTGACCTTTAAGTTGTGGAATTGTGTCTCCGCTGACACTAGATGGCGCCATCTGCTTGGACAGAGTGTTGGTCATTATGTAAATAAGGCTCTTTCTGCATGCCACAGCTGTGTGTCTTGGTCCGCAGTGGTGTGTGTCATGAGTGTGTTGTGCCAGGAAGGCTTGCAGAGTGAGTGTGTGTGGTTAACTCTCTCACTCCCTATGCTTCTCCGCTATTACAATAGAGGCCGGGGGGGGAAAAAAGAGTGTGTTGCTGAACATTACCTCATAATGTTCGAGGTCGGTGTTTGGATGACCTTCTGCTTTGATTTCGCACTGATGAATACAGAGCTGCATGTGCGCATGACGATCTGCGCCTTTGTGCTACAAGCTGTTTGTGTGTGTGTGTGTGTGTGTCCCTGTGTTTCTGTCCTGTCTCTCATGCATGTGCCCTCTGTCTTATGACTCCATGCTGAATGTGGCGTGAATACTAATAAGCTCTTAAGGCCGAAGGACCTCCCTCGCGATCAATCACACGCAGGAGCTTCATCTCCTGGCAGGACTCTGTTGTGTGTCTGTTGTGTACTTTCATATAGTTAGCATTTTAACTGGTTAAAGCGCGGCCTCTGTGTACATTTGTAGGGTGGATTTTATTTTGTTTATTTACTTTTTTCGTGTACTAATGCTCCAATGCATGGATCACGTGTTGAGTACGGCCTCGCTGCAAAAAAAAAAAAAAAAAGTCAATATAACACAGACACGAAAGCAAATACTGGATTATTAAATATATTTCTAGACATGTTTTACTATTTAAAGGTACAATATTTTACTATTTCTTTCACAAGTTAACATACTGTAAGTCTCAAAGCTCCCCTAGTGTGTGTGTGTGTGTGTGTGTGTTAATGCTCCAGCTGAAATACTCCTCACATTATGCTTTTTTCTTAAAACTTCACAACAAGCTGTTTCTGTGTCTATGTAAATGAGCGATTGCTGAGCCACGCCCCTCCAGAGAACTGCAGAGCTGAACAACAAGCTGGGGGAGGGGCATCGTCTAATATGAGGTCACATTAGGGGGTGGGGGGTTGGGATCTAATCGGCTTGTTTAAAAACTGGCCAATACAAAAATGGGGAAAAACTGAACAAAAGGAAGGTATTTTTCTCCTTATTTATTTATTTATTTATTTATTTATTTTTTGGGGGGGCAGACCAATCTGAATATCTGAAAAATAATTCTAATGTTAATTTATAATATAATAGGTCCCCTTTAATTCTTTACACTTTGTTGTTGTATTTGCAGATGTAAAGCATAAAAACTATTTCCAATAAAAAAAAAAAAAAGTTAAATGTAAAAATTTGAGATAAATGCACAAATTTAAACAGTAAAATATGTCTGAGAAGAGGTAATTAATAATTGTAGATTTGGTTTATTGTATTCTATTAAGAAGCAATAGAAACAAAATCACTTTGACTTGGTTAGAGATATTTTCACTTACTAAGATCTAATGAATTCAGTTTTATTTGTATAGAGCTTTTAACAATGGACACTGTCCTTAGTAGCTTTTACAGAAATAATAATAATAATAATAATAATAATAATAATAATAATAATAATAAAAATACAGATAAATAACTTTTTTTGTAATGAAAAAAAAGTTTATAGTTTTATCAGTTTGTCCCCAACGAGCAAGTCTAAGGTGACAGCAGTAGAAGGAAAAACTCCCCGAGAGAACATGAGGAAGAAACCTTGAGAGATTTGAAACTCAAAAGGGAACCCATCTTCATTTGGGTGATAACAGAGAGCATGACCATAAATAAATCCTGTCAATCACTGTTATATGGTCAAATTTGCAGATTTATAACATGATGTTCATTTTGTTGAGGTTTACCAAACTGTTCACTGATTAAGATTGAGACGTGGCAGTTTCAGTCCCAAAACCAGTTTCAGTCCCAAGCCTTTCCAATGACACTTCAGGGGACCAAACGGGGGAAAGTCTGATGGAGAGAGGTCAGTACTACAGGGAGGATGCACACTACATACAGTATTATACATACCGAGGTAATAATTATATATAATTTAGATAATAAATATATAATTTTGATATAAAAATAAAAAACATAAAAATATTTTTTGCTTTTTATTTTTATATTAAAATTTACACACGACTATAAATAACATGAAAATAAAATCAAATGTAAAACTAAATTGTGTAAGAGTCAGTTGTGAAGATTAAAAATGAAACGTAAAGAATCACGTGCTACAATAAATAAATAAATCCTAAAAATTGAATGTGAAAATGACTCTTATAAAGGTCACATGAAAAAAACAAACAAACAGATAGAAGTTATACATTTTACAAAAATATATAAACCCATGCTGTGTGTGTAAGAAGTGTAAAAGCTTTTAATGTGAACAAAATTTCGAATTTCGTCTATGAGATTTGACTTTTTTCTGTTAATCCCAGTCCAGCAGTAATCACAATAAATAACAGTAAAATAGAGAAGAAAAAAGTGCTACTGTTGTGTGTGTGTGTGTGTGTGTGTGTATAGAGAGTGTGAGTGTGTGGAGACTGGTCACGCTCTGAAGCCTGACAAAAGCCTCCATCTCCCTGCTGTGTTTGCTGTACTCTCCCCACTCACACTCACTCTCACTCTCTCACACACACACACACACACATACACACACTGTGACTGCTCAACTGGCTGCCTGACCATCTCTCTCTCTTTCTCATGACAGATGAGTGTGTAAAGCATTTCCTCCAGGGTGGTGGGCTCTGTTTCGAGAGCTGAGCTGCTGCAAATGATCCCATGAGTACGAACCTAATGATGCTGGATTTGTGCTGCAGGAACGTTAGAAGTCCGGAGCTTCGAAAGGCTGTAACAGAGACCCAGTTCGGTTCCTTCGGTTCCCTTTGGGCATGGCTGAAAATTGAATGATCAGTGCGTGTGTGTGTGTGTGTGTGTGTGTGTGTGTGGGCCTTTTTTATGGCGTTAAGCATTCCGGCAATAGAAAGATCAACAGATTATGTTACCGTTTCATTTTCATGCAAAACCTGACATGCCTGTAGGTGGTCAACGCGATAAGGCTTTATTAGTTGCCAAAGGAAAAGCTCGCCTTGCTAATGGTGTGTGTGTGTGTGTGAGTGTTTCAATATCTCTGTAATTCTCCCGTCTGCCTCTGGGCTGTGTTTGAGTGCTGATCCCACAGAGGAAGCACTGGCGGGAATAATCAGAGTTTAACAGCGAGAGCAGGCGAACACGGTAGACCTCTGGTAATGGATCTGAGTGAATAATTATTGCGAGGTACAGCTTTGGATGATGGTATTGAGAAAAAAAAAGGAGGAGGAAAAAAAAAAAAAAAAACAGATGAGTTCCACTGGATGACTCATTGGCATAGAAGAGAAGAGTGCCAGCGCTCAGTTAATGAATTCCATCTGGTCTGTATCACAAAATCAGTGCTGGATCAGACTGGGGTCTCCCGGGTTGGCCTTTCCAAGAGCGAGGGAAAGAAAAAGAGAGGGAGAGGAGAGAGAGAGAGAGAGAAGGACTCTTTCCCGTGGTTCCGCCCCCGTATCTTTGATGTCGAAACTGCCCTCTTTAGACTGAGATATGTGCATTGTGGTCTTCACATTTATCCTGGCAGCGCTCTCTTCATTCACAGCGATACCAAGGAATCTCAAGATGGCGCCCGGATCCTCCTCAGGCCACGGAACCCAATCCTTTCTGATCCGCCCTCTAATTGCTCACTTTGCCAGTTTAAGAGAAAACAGCTGCTCGCTGACTGCAAAGCCAAAACAAACCTTTCTTTGCGGGACAGACCCTCATCATCATCATCGTCATCGTACAGATGTACACTTTTTTTTTTTAAATAAGCAAAAGAAGATCAGAGTATGGCAGCGCGCCTGTTAAGGAGGTGAACCGGCTTTTCTGTGATGCATCGTTTCCCAAGCGGAAAAAGGAGACATCAAGAGAGGCAGGTTGCCTCTGCGCCCCTCGCCTGGCTCCTTCATCTCTGTCTTGTAGCGATGATATAATAAAACAGTGGACAGGCAGAGAGTGCGGTGTGTCTCTCCCTCCTGGCCTTCCTTTCAAACATCATCGCTGCTTTGTGTATCTGGAGAGCTAGACCAGAAGCTTTGATCAGGTCAGGGGGTTCATCCCAGCTGAAAACTGGTGCCATTGTGCCCTTGAGCAAAACACCGAACCCCATCTTGCTTCATTTTTGGATAGTGCAATCTGCTTAAGGCAAAAAAAAAAAAAAGAGAGAGAGAAAAGAATCATATAAATCTGTGGAGTGTTTCTTACAGGTTAAAGGACTCCAGGCTGTGATATAATTATCCAGTCATTTGAACTGCTAAAGGTAAACGTTTCATCTAAAATCAAGACGCTCGATCATGCTGCACTTACTGTAGCTGCCGGTAATACCGGGTTCCGTTTATAAAAATGCCAACAAAACACCGGCGGTTGTGCTGTTAAAAGAAAACAATCAACGACTAGGAGTGAGGCTTGATCTATATAGAGCAGAGTTACTGTTACCACTCCAGTGTTGATTGTTTTCCAATAACTGTAGATCCTGAAGTGTTTTATTCCTCATACACACACACGATCGGTTTGCCAACAATTACAGTTTGTTAATTAAATAACTTGTTTTTTTCATCCATTTATATTATATAAGTGTAATAAACTGTACTTTCTCTTGTCGCTGTGGTAGTACTTGCAAATGTTTATCTTTTTTTTTTTTAGCTACAGTATAGATTGTATTCAAGGATAAACTATAATATATACTTGTTTCCAGGTAAATGATACATATTAAAGTTACAAAAGAGCATTTAGACTATAATTAGTCGTGTTTAATGCTGTGGAACGTCCAGAAAAAAAAAAGGTTTTAATGGTTATACAGTACTTGGAAAGCTCTGTTATGGAAATATTGTTGTAGTTACAGTACAACCCAAATTATCAGTCTAGGCAAAGTTAAAATTTTACCTGTTGGCTACAGAAGGAAGCATTGTATTCTCATAGGTCCTGTCCCAGAGCTCCAGGGTTCCTGTCTAAAAGCTCAAGGGTTCCTATCTTATAGCCCCTATGTTTCTAACACACATCTCCAGGGTTCCTGTCTCACATCTTCAGAGTTCTGTCTCACAGCTCTAGGGTTCCTGCCTAACACTTTCTGGGGTTCTCTCTCGCAGCTCCAGGGTTCCTGTCTCACATCTTCAGGGTTCCTGTCTCACATCTTTAGGGTGTCTGTCTCACAGTTCCTGGGTTTCTGGTCTCAACATTCCAGGGTTTCTGTCTCACAGCTCCAGGTTGTAGAAAGAGTTAAAAAGATAAAGCTAAAAATAGGCTGATCAGCTTTAATGTTATTAGAGATATTATTATTTCAGGTTGAAGCCCAGGTACATGTCTGCCTGCAAGATGAAAGAAGAATCTCTGAATTTTTTTTAAAACTGTAAGTTCAAAAAATTTTTATTGTTGTGACAACATTATATGGTATTGGTTTCCACTGGATTGGAGGCTAAATATTAGAAAATTTCACAGCAAGATTTTGAATCTACTGTTATTTTATCTTATTACAATTAATGGGAAAGAGAGGATATAGAAAAGTTTATGCCTTGTTTACGCTAAGTTGTACTTCTTTCGTCGTCAGATAAATACACTCCCTGTTCAGTAATCGGAAAGTGAATCACAGATGAGAAATCGTGGAGATCGGATGAAGATGAAGTTTTGTCTTAAAACGTCTCCAGCGTGTTAAAATTCACTTCAGCGCTGTTATTTCAGCAGCGGAAATATGAACTAATCCCAGTAAAAATATTCATTTTAGCTTTTCTAATCAATATCCATTATTGCAGGTAGCGTATGAGTAGCTTATTTTAAAGTAGATTATTAAATCCACCACGTAACTGTTTATAACATTGCTTTTACTCAACATTTGGATTTCTTTTATGGCACAGGTTAAACTTCAGGCAGATATCTAAGGACTGCAAAAGTTTCATTAAATTCTCACAATTTTGCGTGATGCTGTGACGTAATCTGGCTGGACAGACATACAGGTAGAAAATTTTCTGAGGTCCACCAATTTATGAAACGTTATTATTGAAAGAGCGAGTTCTGACCAACCTACAGACAAAACCTTTCTTTTATTTATATAGATAAATACAAATCATAATAATCAATATAATAGAAAGATAGACTGTCAGACAGAGAACTAAGCAGACAACTAGACAGACAGATAGAAAGACAAAGATAGATAGATAGATGTTATTTAAATGAAACTGGGAAATTAATACACACACCAGTTAATGATTATAATAAATGATTTTATTTCTTTATGAAGCACCTTTCACGTGTTGAATCAAATATTCCATGAACAGGAAGTGACATAAAAACGAGCACAAAGAAAGGGAATTAATGCAGATATGTCTTTCTCTCTATATGTGTGTGTGTGTGTGCGCGTGCCCTCGGGGGGTGTGTGTAATTGTCTGCAGGTGATTGCAGGCTCATTAATTGCGCACCGGAAGTGGGCCACTAATTAGGGGGGTGGGAGGAGGTCAGGCACGAGGGCGGACGGGTGTGTAGTGTGTGCACGCAGATGTGGCGTGGACATGTCTGTGTAATGAGAGCGTTTATTAAAGCGCATCGTGTCCTTCCCTAACACTAAATAAACTAGTTTACAAGACAACACACACACACACACACACATATATATAGTTGTTAGCTTTGACTGTGACTTTGCGCTCTCCGATGTTTCCCTCCGCTGGACTCTTCTCTCAGACTGACTGTCCTTTCCTCAGCTGGGCCGGATGTGAGCGACCTCACTGTCCATACAGACACATCAAAGAAGAACACAGCACCGGAAGTGCGCGCGCGGCAGCTGAGACAGGTACGTTGTTAAAGGTGGGCGTGGCCTAAATCAGCACATGGTGACCATACAGGCAGCTCTTTCTCCCCAACTGGCAAGTCTTTCACACATATGCATAAACATATTGGTGCTAAAAAGTGAATTTTCAGACAGGATCATAAGGCACCATTTTTGGCATATCTTCAGATCCATACTTCGTTTTAATTTTTTTTGTAAATATGCATACACATATTTATATTTTTATCAGCTATAAAGAAACACATTTTCGTGCTCTTTAGTGACCAACTTTTTTGAGTTCAAATCTTTCAATGATCTTAATTGTCCTTCAGATGAAACTTGGCTGATTTTAGATTTCACATGAAAAGACATAAACCTGAAAAATGCAAAATTAAGATATTGCAACATGAATTTGACCTGGATATGGACACTACAGCTATTTTGCTTTTTAACCTTTTACTGAAAAACAATTTAAGCAACAATTTTTACAGGTCATATTCTTCTAGAACTTTGGTCACTTCCATGTTGCACATAATTCAGGAGTAGCTTCTTTGGCAGCATTTTTTTGTATGTATTATATGTATGTACAGTATAATATAAAAGAATCGGGTAAAAAAAAAAAAACTCAAGCACTAACAGTGGAAACATATTAACTTTATTGTATTTAAAAACCATTAAAATGTTAAAGCAATAAAAATTTGTAGCTGTTCCAGATTGAATTCATTCAATTAAATGTAAATAAATTAAACATATTGCTTTCATATACACCATTCACCTGTAATTTTCTTGTGTTAAGTGTTTCTTTGGTCATATTTATGAAGACGTTGAATGTCCCAAGTGGATTAATGAAGCAGCAATTCCTTACTAAAGTGCAAGTAAAGCTGGAAAATATTTAAACACTTACATTTCTATTTGTATGATGAAAGTGCAAGTAAGATTCACCTGGAAAAAAATAAATTCATGCACATCTCAAATCACAAACTTATTAATTTTTTTTTTTAATGAATGAAGGCTGGACTTAAGTTTGCTAACAGTGGTTTTAATACTAAATATCTTGTGCTTCCTAGAACGATGATTCCTACAACAAAATGCTTATTTTAATATGATGCTGGTTAATTCAAATTCCAGCAAACACTACATAGAAATACGCCAGCACATCTCTTTAGATATTTTTAAATAATGTAGCTCCATTCCACATTATCTACAGTAGGTGTGATTTGATCAGGACAATCAATATGCTTATTATAATATGCTAACTTCGATGAATGAAAAACTCTGTAGTTAGCTAATAACTGCTAGTTATATAGCGATTAAATATTAAGTTATATTAAATACAACATATAACTTTCTTGAATTTCCTTTATTGGATAATGTATGTTGGCTTGCAAGTTAAATGAAGAAATTTACAAATATTATTAAGGGGTCATTCACCCACTGGCTGTATTTGAAGTGTAGTCATGCTAGGAATTTTAATTGAATGATTGAAGCTGTTTGGCAAAAACAAAGTTTGTTGTAGAGTATTGGTTTTGAAACATGGTGAATAATTTTGCAAGCAAAAACCAAAATCTTAAGGTCAAGGGGAAATTCAAGTAGACTAACTTGCTGTGCAAAAAATAAAAATAAAAAAAATAAATAAATAACAAGAAATGGTCTTTCACTTGCCTGGCTGTAACATTTCATTGCATTGTTCTATCTTGTAAAATATGCTTTCAGTTTCTTATGTAATTGTCATTTGATCTTGATCCTAAAGAATTTACAATTGCCACATCAGAACAATTATTTTCATATGAACGAATTGGCCCCTAATATTTGACACTAATTAGTTTGGTATTACAATGTGTGGTAGATGTTCTTGCACAGATGTTTTCTGCAAGCTTAATGTATTACATTTTTTCTTTTCTTCTCCACTCAAAACTTTGCTCTAGGTCATGGCAATCATAATGCTTCTAGAGTCTTCCACAACCAGGAACAGAGCCACACTTGTCTTGCAGAGCTGGAAAGGATCAACAAACAGATTGAAGCAGTTAGAAATGAAGTGGAGAAAGAACAAAAAAGACTGTCCCGCTACCAGTCTGATCAGGCTGAGAGTGCTGGAGTTAGCTCAGAAGAATATCTTGTGACGAGAAAAACTCCTTCTAAAGACCAGAATGGAAACCAGCTGAAACGTAAAAAGGTCACCACTGCTGCCTGCAAATATGTTGTTGATCGCACCAAACCAAAAACTGATCTGGAATATGATCCTTGTTCAAATTTTTCTGCCGACCTGCGATCTGGCAGCTCAACAGATAAAGCGAAATCGGTCAGTAAAGCTGATGTGGAACGTGATCAGCGGGAGAAAGGAAAGGTTAAAGGTTTGTCTCCGGATCCGGTTCCCGTTGGTTCTTGCGATTTTGAGGATTCTGATGAGGAGGGGGAACTGGTTATTGACATTCCACCCTTTGAATATGATGGGAACAAGAGGTCTCAAATACAAAGTGCACCAGCCAGTGAAAATGCTAATTTTATAAAGCTAAACAGGGAATCTTCAGAAGTGGCCCATCTTGATACTGACATGCTACTGCTAGAAAAGAAGGTAGAAACGATTAGGTCAGCAAAGAAGAGGATGACTAGCATCGGTAAACAACTGGAGGCACCCAGATCCTTGTGCAAGGATGCTGATTTGGTAAAACAAAAACACCCCATGGTGGAAAGGGAAACGATGCCTTCTGAAAGAGTACTTCCTGTTGCAAGTAGACCTACAGAAGGTGAACAAAAACCCTCAGTTTGTCCCACAAACCCTCAGTTCAGGATGGCCAATGAAGTCTCTGAATTACCCAATAAGATGGAGATTGGTGCCTCGCCTGCAAAAAACAATCAAGTGCTTCATAAGGGTTTGAAGCAAAATTTGGCTGCTTCAGCAAATGACAAATGTAAGGAGGAAATCTTGAACTGTGCAGCTGAAAAATCTTCAGAATTACATGAAAATGCAAGGTTGTCTTCAATGGCAGGTTTTTCAAACGTTTGCCACTTGGGAAAATCTGCAAACGGTGTGAATGCTGGTGACTATGAAGAAAAAACACAAAATATTGAGAGTGTTTTAGATGATATTTCCATTTGCCTGGACCACCTAAGGCATGAAAGTGAGAACATTGCTTGCCTTCAAGATGTGGATACTCTCCTTGACACGATCCCTTCTGCCCCCAGTTGCTTAAAGATGCATGGTAATCCTTTACCAAATCCTTTACCACCTGTAATAGAAAAGCAAACAGAGCCTGAGATACAACCAAATAACTGGCTCACAGGTCACGTTAGAAAAATGGACACAGTGCCCATTGGACACTCATCAAAAATCCCACAGAACTCGACAGCATTCCAGGATTACCTTCCCACCACTTCCTCTTTCTCAGCCGTAACTAAGGATCCAGGATCTTGTCAGAACACTCAAACATTTGTTGAAGCACACTGGCCATTTGCACATAAAGTCCCAACTGAACCTGATGTTCAGTATGTACCGCAGTATGTTTCTGGAACCAGCACTCCAACAGTTCCATCTTCACGTACAGAGCTCAAGCCAGCTGCTCCAACCATGGATTTGACTGGGGGCCAGTTCCTGGAGACCCCACCTGCTCTGCAGTGTGAAACGGATAACATAGTTGATTCTAGTTCTTCTGAAGATCTCAATTATTCAGACATAGACCTTTCTGAGAGTGATCCAATGGAAGAGTGCTACAGAATATTTATGGAAGCCAACAAGGATGAAGGTGCCACCTTTCAAGGTGACAAGCCAGTAAGTGGATGGGTGTATAATGGGTAGGACTGACCGTGGAAGGAGGAAGCTTATTATTCCCTTTATTTTGTAGGGAGAGGTTTCAAAGATATCGGAGGCTGAGACTGTCACACCAGTTCTTTCTCAGAAAAAGAGAGTAGCCCATGTAGCAAAGTTTGAGGTAAGACAACTTATTCATTAACAATACTAACTTGGGTAATGAATAAGTAATTGATTGTAGAGGATATACACCCTTTATTGCTTATTTAGCTCCACTGCCCAAATTCATGGACCTGCATTGGTAAGGCAGTGACCCTAACAAGAGGGGTGTCTCACCATATAAAATGTCCCAAAACATTGTGCGATCACGCACTACAGAAATTGACCAGGTTTGTAGCTAATGTAATGTAAGAAGGTAATGTTGCCTACCATATTATTACAAATTATGGATTAATCCAAGTAATCATACTAACCCTAACCCAATGTGTTCTTATGGCTTCCTGCATAAATATTATGAATAATGTAATTACTGTTTCCCACCCAGTAGGTGGTAGGTTAGCAAACGCAACAGTTGCTGCCTCAAAGCTAACAAAAGAGGACAAGACGGTTTCCCAAAGCCAGCATACAGTACCAGTTCCAGATAGTGGTCTGGAACTCTCCTACTAGCATAGCTAACATGATGATAATCATATTTTGGAAAAAGGGAAAGTAGGCTTAAATGTTTATGGGCATGTAATTTAACATTACCTGACACAATTAACACACACACAACCAGCTAGCTAAACAGTTGGTATTATAAAAAAATATTATCAAACAGAACAAAAAAAAATACTGATCTATTGATTGTCTGCAACAGATTTTATTCATCCATCATGTCGAAACATGGCAACCTTTACAGTATGTCATATTTCATGCCTTTTGACTCTGGGTTATCTTTATTGTTAAAAAATCTCACCAATTGTAACTCGTCCCTTCGCCCTAATGTGGCTCTATATGTTTTTAACTTCCTTTGGTCCCCGCGGGGTTGCCAGATGACAGTAGTAAAATCCTGCCTACACAGTGCTGAAAGCATTCCCACTTTGATTAAAAACAAATCAAAAAACTTAACAGCCCAAATAACATTAGTGATCCAAGTCAGTGGTGTTTTGGGCCACATTGATTCTCACTTACAATGCCAGGGCTAAGTGTGAACACTGGATATGACCTTCCCCGCCAACCCACACAAAATGGACAGTTAGCGAATAATCATGAGAAAATTGGTGCATTTGTCAAAAAGTGTATTGGATTAGAATTTCTCTCTTCAAGGATCATTGAATCCACATCAATCGAATTAGTGTTGTTGCTTGGAAAAATTTTTGATACGAATTGAACAACCCAAAATGTTTTGACCCACAGTCCAACCGAACCAGATGGAGTTGTTGGGTAGCTTGTTCAAATGTGTTGAGAATAAAAAAATAATTCTATATGTATTCAATTTGGTGATGTACTGTATATCTAGACCTCTCATCAGGTCAGTAAAAACAAAGCACAGATCATCGTGCCCCTTAGAGACAGCGGTTCCCAGCTGCCCATGCCCAGCCGGAGTCAGCAGTGCCAGAAGACTGCAATGTCTCTTACAGCAGCTGTGAAAGGATGCCAATCCTTTATTGCAGCCAATGCACCCAAGCGAGTCATCACACCTACTGTCCTTCATCCAACTGCTGTGCCAAACCGTGAGTAATCTCATTAGAGTAGAGATGACCAAAGCCAGGTTGGAAGGCATGAGAGAAAAAAAAAAAAAAAAAAAAAAAAAAAATTAACAAAGTAGTTTTATCTTGTTTAAACAACAGAGTTGGTTTTAAATTTGAAAAAGCCATTCTTAAAAATAAATGCCAATTTCTAGACTGTGTGAACATCCTGCCAGTTGGAGCGACCCTGCAAATTGGACCAAACCTACACCTGATTGTCCCTGAAGGGACCTGTGCATTACCGGTCACACTAATTCCTGCTGCTGCAGTGCCTATAGCACGTCCAGTCCATCAACCGTCCCCAATCCGACAGCCTGTACAACTAGCTAACTACACCCCTGCCAAGGTAGGTAAGCCTTGCTAAACAAGGCTGTTTTTGTTAATACTAATTTACCTAACTGTAGAGCCAAGCAATTGAAGAAACTTTTTAAACCTGTACTACAATGTTCAATCATGCAAACAGTCAATTCCTATCAAACGCAAAGCAAAAGGACGTGCAGAGGTTGGCGTCAAAGTTCCTCATGATGTACGGCAGCGGTACGTCAATCTGTTTGTGGAGGAGTTCCTGAAAACCTCCGCCACAGTGCAAGACGCCTTTGAAAAGGTTCGTAACACAAAGGGAAATGGATATGTATCACCTTTTGTAGTGTGTTATGGTTTATAAATATTGCTTTTGCAACCTGCTTTTATTACAGGCACTAGCAGAAGAGAAGACTGTGTTTGATCGCAGCATCAATAAACTGAAGTATCTAAGCGTAGCAGTGAACGCACTCAAGAGGCTTAAAAATCAAAATGCAGCTCCTGCCAAATGTATGCAAATGTGATGAACGGTTCTTAACAGCAATTTGCCAGTAATGTTTTAGATAACCTTTTCATGGAATATGCTAATCACATACAGTGTTACTGCCCCTGTTTTTACTGTACAGTTTCCAGCGAAAGAGATGCACAGGCTTCTAGAGGAAATGTGCCACTCAATACTCAAGCACTCCTGCAAAATGGTAAGAGTGCCATTAGCTTTTATTTCAGGGTCACATTAAAGTGTCCATCCTTCTGGTATTAATATCAATTTTATCCGATTCATTATGTATAAATGCTTAGTGGACCGTCCTTTAGGGAATACACTTAGTGCTCAGTATGTACAGTAGAGAGTGATGGAGTACCAGATTAGTTTGCTTTCGGACGGCTCGGTAGACAAACTGACAAAAGTATGATAAGGCTGATCGATCATACGTCACCATATTCAGTTCACGTGCCAATTATGTTGATGCTAAGCGATTCACCTACAGTAGTCTTGTGGAGTAATTCTCTTGGTGAGCGTGCTGATCTTTATATTAGCTTTAGTTTTCTGATGGAATGGAAATCGCAATCCTGAACAGAGACAGCAATAGAATTTCATGGTGCTTGCTTTATTTTGAAAGATTTGATTTAAGTCTTAAAGCTTAACAAATTAATAAAGCAAAATCGGTGGTATAATCTGAAAAAGGTAAGTTTTCTGTGTAGGGATGAAACTGTTCCCATCATCTGGGACTAGAAGTAATTTAAATAATAAATAATAATAATAATTTGATGCTTTTAATGAAAAAATATAAATCTCTTAAAACTGACACATTTCGCAATTTAACTGCTTTGAAACGGAATTTGTAAAGATTTTACAACATTTGAATGTACAGTCATGTAATATAACCATATAAATTTTACATCATATCCAGTTCTCACCAGGATGTGTATTCGCATTCAATCCTGAAGTTTGTGTTGCCTACTTTTATTTTTATTTTCATTTATTTTATTCTCACCTATAGTTATAGTTTTTCGATATCTTTTTTTTTTTTTTTTTTCTTCGTATTGTACCTGCCTGACATTTGGTTCTATTTCCTAAAACATAGGTCTGCATGGTACGTATCCATGTATGCAAAGTTGATTCTAAAGTGGGTGTGGCCTAAACTAAATCCGCTGTCCACTAGTTTTCTAGTGAATTTTGTTGCCTTCATTTCTGATAAGTATTGTAATATACAGCATGCCCACATAATTATTTAAACCACTATGACCCTGCCCAGGCCAGCTACTAAGAATGAATTTATCAAGGCAATAAATGCATCATTCATGTTAATGAACATGCTTCTACTTTGTCCTATGACCTTCATAGCTGGAATTAATAATCGCCTACCTGTAGATATAATGTTGATCTTTCTGGCAAGCATTAAAATAATAACTACAATTTTTTTTTATTTTTTTTTATACCCAGTTGGATCACATGCTTTGTTTATTCTGAATAATGCTTTTATATTTTGCTATATCCTTTGGAATGGGTCGAGTTGAGCATATCAGCAGTCCTGTGATGTAGACAGATATAGACGCATACACGTTAACATTACATAACATTAACACTGAATATCAATAAAGTGGAACCTTGGATTGTGAGTAACTTGGTCTGAAAGCATTTTGCAAAACAAGCAATTTTTTTTTGAAAAATTCTAACGAATAACAAATTTAAAATAAATGTGATAAATGAGCGAGGTCTTGATATGAGTAGTACATATGCGCTTTGTCTGCCAAGCGTCACGTGATCACAACTGAACCAGTGATTCTTCCCTCAATTGTGGGTAATTGTCTCCCATACTTGGTCTCGGTGTGCATGCGTCAATTGTATAATCCTCTGTTTTTTTTGTTTTTTTTCCTCTCTCTGAAGAAAAAGGTTAAAAAGGCTGTAGTAGTCAGTGTTGCCAACTCCTCAGTAAGGAAAGTAGCCACTGGCTGTCATAAAAGTTGCTATAAGTCGCTAAATGACGTCATCGCGTAATTTACATAATATCATAACAAAAACACGTTTAGAACTATACAAATGAACTTTTTTCTGTCAAATATCCTGCTTTATTTTATATATACACACACACAGTGAGGTCAATAAGTATTTGATCACCCTGTGATTTTGCAAGTTCTCTTACTTTTTTCAGCATAGGTGCATTTCCACAGTGAGGGACAGAATCTAAAAAGAAAAATCCGGAAATCACATTGTATGATTTTATTTATTATTATTATTTTTTTTTTAACAATTTATTTGTGAATTACTGTGTCAAATAAGTACAAGGTGACACAAACATACGGGAACTTTTTTACAATCCAATAAAACTAGAAGTGATAAAAGAAATAAATACTAATCATAGTAATTGAAACCTAAAACTTATAGAAATACTAAAGTATATTTAACTAAATGTCACTAACCCGCAGTGCTGCCACCTTCTAATGGCTACCAATACGCATTTCAAAAATTCCTGTTATTCTGTGTCACCTTGTATTTGATCACTTGAGTCAAAATTTTTTTATATTTGGTACAGAAGCTTTTGTCAACAATTACAGAGGTCAAACGGTTCCTGTAGTTCTTCACCAGGTTTGCCAATATTGGGCTTACTGTTTTAAGGTTTACGGTTATGCCATTTTGGTGTATATAATAACTGGTTGGTGATTAAATATTGATTGTCTGTTATCCATACTTCTTCAACATTAGGTGACTCCACACTCTATGATCAGCTGAATGAGCATATTCTAACCAAGGACCTGTTGAAGGAGAATAACTATCCTCACAAACACCCTGATAAAACTGGCTTTGCCATTCAGTATGGTGATGCCAAAAAGGGCAACACTGATGGTAAGCCCACTAACATTCTAACAATTCTCAATGACCTGAACCAACCAAGGTGTTCAAGTGAAAAAACTGAAGAATGTATTAGGATGTGAGATTTTAAAGTGTTTCAAGAAACCACTTCTGATCACATCTGGATTTAATATTTACATGCTGCTGAAGATTTGGATCAGGGCTATTAGATTAGCATAAACTATACACTGTTGTATCTCTCTAGGGGCTGAAATCTGTCTCGTTGTTCTAAATGTAGAATGCTGTTGGAAAACTTTTGGAGTAAATGCATCATGAACAGATTTAGTGTGAATGTTGGATAACCAGTGTGGTCAATTGGCACAGTTTCCAGGAGAATCTGCAGTCGCTGTGGAACTTCTTTCTCCGTTGGCCAGACAGGAAAGCATACTCGCAAAGAAGAGTGCAACTATCATTACGGGAAAGTCATGGAAAACAGAGGTGAGAAGCGAATTAAGTGAGTAACTGCCTTTACCAGACGTATTTTATATATCAGCGCTGCCAGACAAACGTCTAGGGACGCATTGCTTTTTCTTTCTCCTTCCCCAACAAACCCAAACACACCTCGTTGTCTGCTCCAGTACTGACTACACCATCTGACCTTTAATCCGTCATATTACTCTGGAACAAACTGAATAAAACATATGAGATTTTCCCAAACAGCTGGCCAAACTTTGTGAGAGATTGTGAAACATTTAGAAAACTGAGGAGTCCAGAACCTTTTTGAGTACATAAGTTTTTCCATTTGTTGATTCTCGCAGTACCAGGAGGAGTGGAGACGCGCTATAGCTGCTGTGAGAGTGCAGTCGGGTCTCCTGGCTGCCAAGTATTCAAGGTATGGTGCTCTCTCTCTCTCTCTCTCTCTCTCTCTCTCTCTCTCTCTCTCTCTGTACTCTCAACCGGTCCATTTATATTGCATTGTCCACGTGGGAGGAAATAAAGACCTTCAGAATCAGATTGTGACCTCACTGACCATGTGCACTAGTTGTTAGCAGGAAAATGATCTTTTTACACAAGATTTTCAGAGAAGTAGTTAAAGTTTAGTTTAAATGATTTTTAAATTTAGTAATAACTAGATCCCCTCATCCTGTAAGTCAAGTGGCCTTTTTCTGTGCAAGTAGTGAGTTTGGTTAAAGAGCCCCTAAAGGGACATAAAAAAAAAAACCTAAATTCTCGTGTTTTTGTTTTAATCTACTGTTTTAATAAAACTGTAAAGTTGGCGTGACTGTACATTTGAAGATATTTATGAAAAAAAAAAATTGGAGGTGGGGTGACACAAGATCCTTTTTTTTTTTTTTTTTTTTTTTCATGCATCAGGTAAAAATCATTGAGTTTTCACAGGTGTATTTAACTGAACTTGAGGTAACGTATAGGCTTTGTTTCCTCACAATCGGCTCCACTGGAAGAGAAGATATAAGGGCGTTTTTGGTTTAAGTTTCTAATTAGCATATCAAAAAAGTCGCCTTTTGAAAAAAAAAAAATCATTATTTCTCAAAATTCAACGGATGGCGCTGTACAATTTTTAAAAAATATTCACTTACTTGTATGAGTGTGCAATTGAAATCTACTTTAATAAACGTTCTCACATCTTCACAAAAAATTCAACAATAGCGTTATGTGTCTCTCTCTCTCTCTCTCTCTGTGTATTATTTTTTTTTAACCACACTTTAAAATTCCACACAAGCGAAGTTATTTTATAATTTACTTTACAAAGAAATTAATACTGTTCGTATGAATACAAAGAAATGAATAAAAACTGTTGTCTACCAATGACTCGGGTATACTCTTGCCCCGGGTTGGGGGGGGGGGGGGGGGGGGGGGGGGGGGGGGGGGGGGGGGGGGGGGGGG
>JAQMYJ010000039.1:2201513-2244797 GCA_030014305.1 Clarias laeviceps
ATGAGTTATTTACAAGTTTATTAATTAAGTTATAAATAAGTTATAAAATGTGTTCAATGTGCTGCCCATTGTGTTGGATTGTCAATGCAAGTGAAGAGTGGGAGAAGAGGGTTGCATTGACAATCCAACACAATAACGGATCAAATTGCTGAAAAGGTTAATGCTGGTTGTGATAGAAATGTGTCAGAACACACAGAGCGTTACTGTTTTAGTGGCAAAAGGAAGACCTAATTAATATTAGGCAGGTGGTCAAAATGTTATGGCTGATGAGTGTGTATATGTATATGCAGACAGAAATATTTACCTGCGTGCAATAAGGTTGAAATTGCAATCGTATAAGAGGAAATAGGTTTTAGGTAATATACAGTCCACTTTGTTGAGGATGGAGTCTTTCTGTCCTAAAACTATTCGAGTGGTGACGGTCAGTGTATCACTATATTGATTGTACAGTTTCAAATATAATTTAACAATCCTTTCTTTCATTCTTTCAGCTGCTCCAGTGCTTTGCCACATTCAATCCTAACACATCCAACTAGGCACAGGCTTTATGCCGTAGATTCCTTCCTGACACAACCGTCCCATTGTTTTTCAGGCTTGGGTTCAAGGCGTAGACTAGGAATCGAACTCGGGCCTTGTTCATGGCAGGTGGGAAGCCTACCACTGAGCCGGCAATACCCCAAGTTTGGAATCTATGCTACTTTAGCCAAAGCACCTCGGGTTAGATGAGACTGATATTTTGTAAATCTATTAAGGCAAGTTGTAGAGGGTTTTTGTAAAGATATCTGACTTGGACATTCATTCTACCTCATCTCTAAGATTAAAGTGGCTCATATTTGTTTCACAGCAGTGTGTTTTTAGATTTCCAGCAAACTTTTAAATCACTCTTATTAAACACTGTATGTGCATTGATATGAAGTTTTAAGCTTTTGGAAACAAGCTGAGTTTTTTTTTTTTATTATGTTTTTGTAATAAAGTGGTTGCATGTTGCGGTCATTTTGGTTTTCACTAGACAATAACCGAATCTATCTGGCTGCTGAAGTTTGATTCTGCAGGATTAGGGCTGGGAATCTGACTCTGTGTATCAGCGTTATCACTTTCACATCGCTGTAGAATCAACACACCACAGCGTCTCTGCTCTTTTGGTAGGTGTGTGTGTGCTTGCGTGTGTGGGCTGCTGATGTAGGATGCCTCTGCAGGCACAGAGCGAGGCCAGCGTGCGAGCTGGCAGAACGGTGTTTGGACATGGCCGGGCGTGGTGCCAGGCCACTGCTGCTCCAGTCCGTTTGGGCTCATGCTGGACAAGCTGTGAGAACGTGGCCCAATTGGCAGATGGGCACGGCTCAGCAGCAGCAGTGGGCAACTGTAACAACGGCCAGACACACACTCGCGCGGCACTTGGCACTGGAGAAGAAAGCCAGGTGTCCCTCTTCGAGCCAAGAGTGTGTATGCTTGCCTGTGTACGCGAGTGGCCTGTCTTCATGATTAATGCATGGATGACATTTTCATTTGATGTCATAATGCATGCTAGTGTTATTATCCGTGTGATTGAGTGGTCCTGCATAGGGATTTAACTGTCTCACGCCTGGATTTATTAGGAGGTTAAAATGCAGTGTAAAGGTAAAGAATTTTTACATCATAGCTTACAAATGTCTGGTGGTTTGGAGAGGAAAAAAAGAAACAGATTAATGTTCATCTTTTTAATTTAATTTGACCTGCTGCCTTGTAAAATAAGAATTAATGATTAGGCTTAGAAAGTCTTAATTTGAAGTTAAATAACCATGTGATACTGTGATAACTGATTTAAGACAGTTATCACACCTTGAGTGTTTAACAGCACTAGTTGTTTGACAGAATAAAAATGAAGGTTTATATCCATGTTGTCGGCACTGTTGCCTTGCACCTCCAGGGCCCGGGTTTGATTTCCGCCTAGAGTGCTTGGTGGGTTTCCTCTGAATGTTCCAGTTTCCTCCCCCCAGTCCAAAGACATGCAGATTAGGCTAATTGGCATCCCAAATTGCTCATGGTGTGTGATTTAATGTGTGTGATGGAATGGCACCCTATCCAGGGTGTACCCCACCTTGTGCCTCGTACCTCGTCAGTCTCCTGGGATGGGCTCCAAGCCCCACCGTGACCCTGTATACAAGTTAGAGCGATAGAGACGATGAGCGAGCTTTCTCACAATCGAGTTTCTTCGTTTGTTACTTCAGTTTTTCTTAATGTGCTTGACAGATTTTCCAGAGTGACTCAAACCGAGACCGAATTTGATTTGGTAAGATGGTTAAGATCTTCATCAAAGAGGACCTTAACATGAAATGACTAATGCAAAAGTTATGTATCCAATTTAACAAGCATATCAGTCTACACTGTTAGCCATGTAGTTTGAACCTTGTCTCTATCCTTTTCACTGGGTTTAAAACTTCCAATTCTCCATACCAGTCTCTCTATTTTCCTATTTTAAATGTTTATCTGAACACTACTTTTATTTTGTTTGATCGGTGAAGTGCCACTGCAAGATAACATTACCTCTAGTTGAACCCTGCTGGTGATTCACTCAGCCCATTTCCACATCAGTACATAACCCTGGAACGGTTTGGAAAGTTCTGGTGCTTTGGTTTTGCTTTTGATCTGCAAGGCCCTCGCTACTTTGTGAGCAGATTCATGTGCTGGTGAATGTTGGAGTGCAGCCACTGCTAAAAGTTCAGCGTAGAGCCGTTCGGTTAAGACATGACCCCAGGATGGGTGACGTGTGCATAGGTGGTTTTTATCCTCGATATAGAACAGTACACAGATTTGTTCAATTTAGAAAACTGTCTTTTCAGAACCAGAAACCTTAATAGCTTTATGTTCTATCCCAGAACAGAGTGTTTCTCTATTAGAAAAGGGTTTCCAAGCTCTTTGAGTAGTCAAAGGTTTTAATTCCAAATGAAAGAACTCCTTTTATGAGACTGAAATGTCAGTGGAGTTATCTTAGAACAATTGTTACACAGCTCACCCAGCTAAGATTTAAAACTTGCATAACAGGTCTGACCTAAGAGATAAATGAATCTGTTTAGAAATTTCTTTTTAAATATGGCAAACAATCACAGCCTACACCGATCAGCCATAACAGTATTACCAAGCACCTAATATTGAAAAAGGTCCCCCTTTTCCCGGTAAAACTGTGATGCCCTAATCTAAATGTCTTTGGACTGTGGGACACCGACTTGAGCTATCGGATCAGACTACACAGGCCACCCTTCACTCCCCATGTGCATCACTGAGCATTGGCTACCCATGATCCTATTGCCGGTTTACCGGTTTTCCTTCCTTGGATCACTTTTGGTATGTCTCGACCACTGCAGACCAGGAACTTAACAGACCCATAAGAGTTGCAGTTTTGGACTTGCCCTGACCCAATCCTCTAACCATCATAATTTGGCCCTTGTCACAGTAGATACTGTTACAGTATTTTGTTATAATGCCACCTGAAAGAGGGTGAGATATATATTAGATAAAAAAAGGGGGGAAATGTAAAGATTTGAATGGGTCACGGTCACAACTGGGTCACGGTAACTCCAAAACTGCAGCTTTTGTGTGATGCTCCCAGTCTGCAGTAGTCAGGACATACCAAAAGTGGTCCAAGGAAAACCAGTGAAAGGATCGTGGGGAGCAAAGGCTGGCCTGTGTAGTCTGATCCAATAGAAGACCTAGTGCAGCTAAAACTGGTGAAAAGGTTAACTCTAGCCCTGAATTTGCAAAATGCATAGTAGAAAATAAAACTCCATGTAGATATTATAAGAAAGTGTACAAATATGGGGTCATTTTTTAAATTTATTTATTTATTTATTTACCACAGCAAATGTCAGGACTGCATACAAGTAGATACTGTTACAGTATATTGTTATAATGCCACCTTCAGATCATCACATGTCTGCCTTCCTGTTAACAAGATCATGATGTCCCGACGTAGGACCGACAATCATAATTATAGAACAGCTTTAGTTGGGATGTAGAAGTTTGTAAGAAATAAACTCATGATAAGATGTAATAACAAGTAAACGTTACAAATATTACAATACTAGCCGAACTGCGCTAAAGTTACACTACAGTTTAAGCCCTACCCTTTGTGCTCTAGGGTGGATTCACACTTCACATTCAATGAGGATCTAACCAATCATCATTGAGACCTGATCATAATGCAGAAAGTAGGATTTGTTGCACTCGTACCCTGGTCGTGTTTTATGCCTGAACAAAGTTTCGAGGAACGCTAACGTAAAAATAATCTTGGTCCGAATCACAGAAAACTGTCGCTTTAACGGTTTGAGAAAGCCAGTTATGTTAAGTATCCTATGTCTTAAAAAAAGATATATAATCTCAAATGCAGGTGTTATGAACATCTTGGCAGCTTGGCAGCAAGTTAAACATTATCTTAAAGAACAGATGTGTATTTTATAGTAGTATCCCAGTTTGCTTAAGGTTGGCTTTACAGATGTAAGGGCGGAGCCTTTGGGCTGATATAACCACCCACCCGTCTTATTATAAATGAGTACATAAAAGGGTGCTACGGAGAACTCTCTGTCTAGACTGCAGACTTTGGGACGCCTAAGTAGACATTGGGATGCAGCTGATACTTTTAAAAGTCTCGCCCAATTCAAAGTGCAGAGCAGCAAGTAATACGACACTGAATTGCTTCCATTCATGAGGGATAATTGGGTGGCACTGAGTAGACAAAGAACCCTCCTTGTGTGCCACCCTTGTCTGGACAGGCCAGCCCCCAGGGACTGATGGGTAATCCCTCTTCCTTGTTGAAACCCCCCGTCGTGCCTCCAGATTGTCAAGCCCCCTACTGAGCGTCCGTGTGGTACAGTCTGGGTCTTATTTGCTGAGAGAGATCGCGCCATTGGGGGCAGGCCAGGGGGGGGTCCTGTCAGGTCAGCTAGGGGAAAAAAGACGTGTCGTCACACGTCTTTTCGGAAAAACCAATTTGCAAGTCATACTGTTGAATTGTGGATTAGTAATCTTACTCCAGTGCCTCTTTGGAGCCAATTACCGAAGAAGCAGCAGTAGCATCACCACACGTCACTGCCATATTTCTGATCACTTCTCGTTTCTGATGAAGCTTCAGCCACATCTGTCTTCACGTATACATACTGTGAAGTCTCTATCAAAGGCAAAGACCATGTGGCGTTTTCTCCAGCCGTAATCAGTTCCAGAGAATTCTTTCTCTTCCTCCGAGCAGTCCACTTGGAGCCTGGTCTGAAGGCGTTTGTGTGTGTTTCTGTGAGCTGAACACTGATCTGTCTTTACTTAGTGCAGCTCTTTTCGTACAGTGCAGTAGAGAAAGAGAGGGAGTGTGGCAAAAGAACAATGAAGATGAGATGAAGAATAGAGAGAGAGAGAGGGAAAGGAAAGAAGATGGGAGGGGAGAAGGATGTGGGAGAAAGACTGAGATAAAAAGAGAGCAAGACATCTGAGTGGAGACAGGAAGGGGGCTTTTCTACAGACTCCTCTAAGCAGCTTTCCTCTCGAGGCGAGGTCATGCAAGGTCACAGTGGGATTACAGTTTTGGCAAACAGGAGGGAGCTCCACTCTCTTACGCGCACACACACATACAACAGCAACAGCAACAGAACGAGAGACAGAAGCTCCCTGATGACTCGAACCTGGCTGTAATAAAGCCATGGCCGGCTTGAACCTACAAACAAAAAAGCCAACAGCCTATCGATCGGCTTCTGCCGACTCTCTCGCGCCCGTGTCGGGAGGCTGCCTTTCTGTGCAGACACACTCCCGCCTGAGGTTGTGCAGAGAAAAACTGTCCGCCTCGCTTCCAAAACACACACACACGTCTCCACTACGGCCAGTGCAATTCCTCACACATTAAACCCTGACCCGCTGGAGCAACATTTGGGCGGATAATACGATCTCATCCTCGGTTTAAACCTCAGGGGGAATTCATCCTCTCAGCTCCCAGCAAGAAACCGTCCTAAATAAGCGATAAGAATTTTTATAGCTGGGTGCCCGTAAGACTAAATTAGCCCAGTGTGACGCAGATACTGTGTGTGTGACCCGATCACTCTGGAGACACACTTCTTAATCAACGTTTCCACAGTGGCAGGGGGGGTCACACAGGGCCGAGGCGGATTCTGGCCTCCAGTGCTGCTTTGAAGTTAATTAAGATGCGTCGGAGCACGGTTGGAGAGGATTCATTAAAGCTCCAGTCGGACTAACAGTGTGTCGCTCCGAAGTGGACGCGCCGTCCAAGAGGACTAAAAGCCCAGAGGAGAGCTTCAGCCCCTGAGGCGACACCTCGAGTGCCAAGCAGGCAGGCTTGACAGCGAGCCCTCGTTCATCAGCTTTGTAACACACACTAGACACTTCACACAGCAGGAAAGGATTTAAGTAAGGAGTAAACCCTTGGGGCCTTGCTGTTCTAGGAAAATAATCAACAACGGATTGGTGTGATGAAGCCTAAAGGTTACCGTGCTCGAGTTGATTTTTCAAGTTTATTTTAACAGCATGTCCCGAAGCGTCTTATGCAACAATTTGATACGTTTCCACGTGGACATGCTTTTCATACATGGAACGATGTTTCCTTGCAACAAAAGCGTTTAATCAGAATGTACGCTTTTTTTTTTTTTTTTTTTACAAAGTGGCTCTGATGTGAAGTGTTTAATCTGCTGGAAATATAAGAGAAGAGTTTATCTCCAGCTCCAGGTTAGGTTTTCTGATAAATCCCGTCTTCTGTGTTATGATTAGATACAAGAATTATTTTGGTTAGATTTTTTACTACATGAGAAATGCAACCCAATCAGAGCGCCTTCCTCAGCCAGAGACCCAATGGATGAAAGTCCAAAGTAAAGACAGGTGGGAGGGAGATGGTTGTTCTCAAAGAGTTTACTGATCACTCAACGTTACACCACATGCAACACAAGTTCAGAAAGAATATACTTATTCCAACAAGAAAGAAATAACCGGATCAAGTGTTTACACTAATATTTACCTACTGAACAGATTATCAAAGGTTGACAATGGTGGGTTACACACCACCCCTCTCAATCTCATAGAAAATTTATTCCTATGTGGCCGGATCAGATCAGAATGTTCCGACTGAAGTGTTTTATGCATTTTAAAGTTGTTGGGCTTTTATTCTGATTATTAGTGCAATTATAGGGTTTTATGTAAATGTACCCAATGTGACCAACAAATGAGCTGCTTACATTTTGGAACTGATCCAAACTGGGTCAAGGTTACAGCAAGGTCAAATGTCAGAACAAATTTTTCTTTAAACGCTTCTCTGCTGTTTGTCATACGGTGATGGCATTTACATAATTGTGTTCATCATTTATCAGGGTTAATAAGTGTTTATAAATCTAATGTCAGAATAGAATTATACTGTCTCAAAAGCCTCCAGTATAATTCCGTCACCAAACTTGCAGACATGCAGAGAATATTATGCAACCAAAAACTGATTCTGAATTTCCGCATTTTTTTTCTTTCTTTTCCCCCCCAAACTTTACATCATTCAAAGTTTGTGGAAGAAACATTTCTGGTTGGCAGTACTGTAAGTCCAGTGTGTATTCTCAGCTCATGTTTGGTGTTCCATGGACTGGCACTGAATCCACTATGACCCTGATAGTTTTCCGGTGCTTGCTGAAGATCACTAAATGAAGGAGTGATGTTTCCAAGATGGCTCCCTCCATAACTTTGAAAGTTTTTCATGGTTATAGATTATAGTCCGCCACAATGGGACTCATGAAAGAAGCAGAATTTTCTCTTCTTTTATCTTATTTCGTTCATGCCCGTTCATTTCTGGGAATCACCAATGTTTTCTTATATTTGCACCAAGATCAGGTAAAAAAATAAAACAACCTGTTTTCAAAGTGCTCAAAATGTTTGTCTGATGCATGGAAACCTAGTTTTAAAATTGAGAAACAAAAATTGCATCAGATACTAAACATATACAAATGTACTGTAGATTATGTTTATAGAAGAATGATGTTGAGTGGGTCATTTAATTCATGGCTTAAAAAGATACTATTGGTCAATTTATCCCAATTATGACTATAAAAACCCTTGGATGCTTCTGAATGGCTTACAGATGGCTGTTAGATGCTTTGGTCATCCAGGGCTTGTGCAGAGAGCGTTTTTTTTTTTTGTTTTTTTTTTTTTTGGTGTAGAGATCACGCAGAGATGTTGAGATGAAGGAACGGATGCTGAGCTGTTGCGGATTTCCATGAGCGTTCTAAAACAAACCATTGGGGTGGTGGTGGCTCAGTGTGTTAAGAGTTACTGATCGAAAGGTTGGCGGGTCGAAAAATATATATGTGTAGATATATGAAAAATAAAGAATTCCACTGTGCAGTAATGTAAATATGAATAAAGGCTGAACTCGTTATAAAAACCACTATCCAGTTCAAGTGTTGTACAAAAAAAACCCTCCAACTTTATAAAATTTTAACATAGCTGAAGGAGATTATGCCCTCACTCCATGTGTCACCAAACCTCAATTTTTTTAAATTATGCATCTCTTGTCTGAAACAGCATTCACAGCATACAGTAACAGGTCTTTTGCCATCACTGCATATTTTTTTTATTGTATAACTTTGTTTAAATTGGTTTCGGTTTTGCTACTGCTGTAGTTGTTGTTGTTCTTCTTTTGTTTTTAAGTGGGGTTCATCATTCAGCTCACCTGGCTATAAACAGATTGGGATAGTTAAGAAAGTTTGAGGTATCTGGTATTGACTTCTCTTATTTTTTTCTTTTAACAGAAAATTAAAGGAGAATGTTGCTCTATGAAGCCCAGTGTGTCCTAAACTACATTGTGTGTGTAAGTCTGAGCTACATGATGACGTTTAATGGAAGCATGAAATATCGACGACAATGGAGAGATTCTGGAACTTTTTTTCTCATTTTTGTTTCCTAGTTCGGAACTGGCAATAACCAGACACATATAGCTCATATAGAGCACATCACAGCTCATTGCTTTGGAAAGCTTATATAATGGCTGGTCTGTGGCTGACCTCGCTTCGTGGCTGTGTGTCTACTGCAGCATGATGGAGGGATGTGGGGAGGGAGAAGTCCCTGTACAAGGTGCTCTGAAGCCCCCAGGCTAACCGTGATGAATGGAGCCCCTAATGGCGGCAAACACTTTATCTCTGCTTCATCTGTTTTCATTAGGCAGCTGCAACCTTTGGCTTGGTCTGAGCGCTTCGCTGCTCACCGGACTGCTGCACATCGAGCTCGGGGAGTTCACCTTCGCCTGTAGGGGCCTGACTGGACTCCTTCCCACTGCTGTTAGGAAAATGACTTAAAAACATATTTGAAGTCTCCATTTCGGAAACAGCAGTGGCGTGTTGTTGACAATATAGAATTCCCATGTTGTAAAGTGATTTCTGAGAAGGTAAGCGGCTTGGAATTTAGACTTGCAACACGATCTTAATTAACGTGAGCAAGCCAATGTTTTAAACATGTCCTTGCCTAGACGTAAACATGTCCTTGCCTAGACGTAAACGTTGCAGGAAGTGGACGGGTGTCATGGCAGCGAAATCACTTTGAAATTTTAACTGTTCCCTTTGACACTGGCTGCCATGAACACGTCAAAATCTGTGCTTCAAAGCTGCCGATATTAACTTGTAAGGATTCTTTTAGGATGTGCGATTTCTGTCTGTATAAGAAAATCAGGCTGACAAGTGTAGCAGTTTTAGTATTCTAACTTGCAATGTAGATTTATTCTTAAATGTAATAAAAATTGGCTCTGAATGTTCGTAAATGGTATGCGAATTGGAATGTCACATTGGGTACCAGTGAATGTCCCCAAAACAGACTTTTTTAACTGTTCCATGTAAAATTAGTGCCAATTTAAGTACTTTAAATTCAACATGTTACAATTAATCAATATCACACAAAAGCGAGTACTGTTGTGCCGGATATCAGCACGGCCGTGATGCGGTTGTTGGCACGAGGGTGCAGCTTTTATACAACAGTTCCACAAACACCATTTATTATTGACAGATTAAGATTTGTCTCTTTATCTAGCCAGTTCTTTTGCTCCTCCAACACATATCCTTCTGCACCTGCCGAAGCTGGCAACCGACAGTTAGTGTAATTAACAGGGGTGAAAGTTTTTTCAATTCTTAGCGGTACTACGTATGTAGCCAAAAGGTGAGGAGAATAAACCATGCAGGTGGTGGACAGTCCTGTAAATCATGTAAGTTACTTTTTTCGATTTCCACTTAAGTTATATAGTTAACTTTCGGGGTTCTGGGGTTGAATCCCAAATAGCGTTAAATGGGAAGCTAGTGCACTATGTAGGGTGTACAATCCCTTGTTCCACACACCAGGTAGTGCCATTAGAGAGAGATTTGGAATTTAACCTTGTGTCAGAAGCTAGTTAGCTTTGTACAGTACCTTGGCATAGAAGTAAATAATACAACATGAAGGCACTTTGGAACGACTTATGATGTTGTTTAAGGTGTTCAGATGTTTTCTTGCTGTAAGTTCTTCTGTGACTGATTGTAAATGTGGGTTTTGTCTCTCCTCCGTACTGCGGACCGTACAGACCTACTGTACTTTACCTATGCTGCGACCTAAAGTTAATGTAATTAACGGTTATTAGAACACCCGTAATATGGAGAGATGTGTATAGTTTGAATGGTTCAGTGCCGTTACTGTCTATTATCATCACTCGTGGAACGGCTCTCTTCCAATAAGATTACTCCGTGTTGTGTAACTTTCTGTACATTCACTCCTTATACATATTTTGTCTCCCATGTTTGTATATGAAAGTTTGATGTTGCCATACTTTTTTAACAAGCAGCTTATAAACTGTACATGGAATACAAGAAGACACATTCAATATCTGATGTAAGCTTTACTTTCAAATCTTGTTACATTTAGAACTGGCAATCTGAACATAAGAAATGCCAAACTTAGGAGAAAAAAATATATACAAAACAAAAATGAAGGTACAAATGGTCTAATTACCAGTTATTGTCACAAACAACCCTGTACAGCCTTAGGAATGAAGTAATAAAAAAAGCTTTATTTTACAGCATATAATTTTACTGAGTGCCAAAAAAAAAAAAAAGATCATTGAGCCTTATTGAGTCATAAAATACAACAACAAATGCAAAGCAAAAAAAAAAAAAATGTGCTGGAAAAGAAAATATCAAGGTAAATGCAAACATAGTATTTTTATTTATTCATTTTTTTCTTTTTTAACGAAGAAAGAACATAAGTGCTACAAGTTAGAAAAGAGCGATCGATTTCATGCATCTTTTGTAGGGCTATAAAGGTAGTCTCGTGTAATGCACGATGATGTTGAAGGAACAAAACAAAAACGTACGGACACAGAAAAAGCCGTCCCCCTTTGCATTTAGGCAAAAGAAACGCAAGTATAAGTGCTTGAGTACTGGCGTCAGCACAGGGAGGAATTTCTATCCTCCGTTTCCTGCCCGCATAATCAGACAGGACCGAGCTGCGGCCGCTATCATCTTTTACAAAATGATTATGTGGTATATCGAAACCAATAGGATCTCATCCAACTGATTTTTGATCTGAATGGGTCGAGAGAATCAGTCTGACTCATTCTTGGGCCTTCCAGGCCATGTCTTTTCCACCAAGTGGCACTAGAGCATAAAAGAACGCATCGAGCTGGAGCCTCGGTAACGATCAGGAGCTCGGCTTGATGCGTGGCATCGCACTTTGTCTGCATGCTGGGCATGTGTGCAGAGAAAAGTTAATAGCATGGGATGAAAATGAGCAAAGTGAAAGAAAAGTAAGTGTGTGTGTGGGGGGGATGGGGGCGTAGCTTTGTTGGTTAAACCAACCCAAGAGCTAGAAGCAAGGCTGCATTTAAAAATGTACAACTTGGTCATAAAAATTCACATCTTCATTCTGATTCATCTTCTCCAAAGACAAAGAAGACTGAGCTTAATTAGGGAGCCAGTGATGGAGACATGAGGCGAGGGTCAGCTCTACGAGTAATGCTCCAGGGTTTAAGAGTCCCTTCATGCGTTTGTGAACTTGGGGTTCACAAAGGTGTTCACGAAAAGCTAACGATTACATCTGACATTATGGTGAATACTAATTATTAATTTTGCTCTATGCAGGTTGAAAATATACAGACATTCAACACATGTTGACTAGGGATTGGATTCACCAGAGACCAGCTGATACGATATTATCACGATACCTGGGTGCCATTTTTATTTTTTATTTTTATAAATTCCTTATTCAGCGTTACATTTTTTCAGTATTAAATTAAATTCTAAACAAACGTCGCTCCGACCAAACAGGATGCTATGCTGGTTGAATAGGTCATTTTAACCCCCAAAAGAACTAAACGTCTTAACATGTTTGCTTTTGATTTACAGATTATATTGTTAAAATTTTTATTTTAGAGTTTTGCACTAACTAAGTCATTACCAGCCCCAACAAGGGTCCCAGTTACTTCCTTCCAAGCTTTAGTTTTCTTTGCAACGTCCCTGAACGTGTTTCATGCATATACAGAATATACAGTATATAACAGGATAAGATGGACCATAGACTTGCTTTGACTATCGTTTAAAGTCAAGCGGATCGGTCGCTTTACTGCATTGAGAAAATCTCAGCTGAAATGGTGTTCTCCATTGGAAATTATGGCTATTGTGGTTAATGTAGGGTTACTGGTATAGTTGGGGAATTCCATCCATCCATCCATCCACCCATTGGCTATACCACTGATCTCATGTAGGGACAAAGGGAGCTTGAAACCTATCCCAGGAAACTCGGGGCACAAGGTAGGGTACACCCTGTATGGAAACGCTAATCTGCCTACACTTGATGTCTTTGCACTGTCGGAGGAAACCCAAGTACCTGAAGGAAACCAACCAAGAACTGGGAGAAGATGTATGGACGTGGATAGAGGAACGATTTGAACACCCAACCCTGGAGGGTCATGGGGACAGCGCTAACCACTAAGCCACCGTGTCACCAGTCTTGGAATTAAGCAGTATAAATAAATAAATGAGATTGTTGCCACTGTTTTTTGTTCATATAATACAATCTTCTATTTAAATATAATAGAATAAATTCAGTTAGCTAATTAAGAGATTCATAGATTATATTTATATGGCTCTGGATAGGCATAAGAAGTACAGACATACTATAATAATCGATCTGAGCTCTAAACACAGTGGAGCCTTACTATAGAGCATTTCCTTACACACGTACCCCAAATTCACTTAAGAGCTTATCAAAGACTTAGCTATTTCTTACTAATTTCTGACTCTAATTCAGATTATATATTCTTTCCCCTCGAATCCACTGATTTGTTTGGAAAAGTGCAATTTTACAGCACAGTGCAAAACTGGCTTTAACAAATTTAGCCTGGTCCTTCTGCGGCCAGGTGAAGATCTACAGTATTCCTAATGTACGATTCACTTTAATGGAACTGTCCAACATGGGCAATATCTGTAAATAAGAGCTTTATATATTTATAGATAGATAGATTTTTTTTCCCCCAACCTGTATGGCAGAGACACCAAGTGAGGCATTTATATAAATGCCAATGCTGTGGTCTGACAAGGTTGGTGGAAGTGGCATCAAATGAAATTTGTTCTTGGGCTTAAGTGCTTTTGCTTGAAATGTGTTAACATGGTAAGTGCAATTAAAATGGAAATAAAGAAATGGAGAGGGGAACACAGGATACTAGTACCATGTTTGCCCGCTTTAGAGAAAGCCGTGCTTTTGCAAATCCTCCGTAAAAGTTGACGGCTGCCTCCACATTGCACTTAAGAGCCATTATCCAATGAGATTTTCATAACGGTTTGTTATGTATATAACAGGATATATAGTTAAATATCTTACATTTTAAAGGCTCATAAAAATGGTAGGAAATAAAACTAAAACAAAAAGAAAAAAAAAATGTTAAGACACAGAAGGCCACCAAAACCAATATACCACTATTTTTCATATCTTGACTCTTTCTACCTCTGTATCACTTTAACATGAACCAACGAAAAGTACATTCATTCAAGTCATTTTGGAACAGTTTCTCCTTTTTTTTCACCAAAAAAACAAACAAAAAAAAAACAACAACAAAAAAGAAACAATAAAAAAAAAGGTCCAAAAAGCACCATAGAATCGGCCTTGTGTGACAGGGACTTGTATATCTTCGTAAATGTATATGTGCATGTTACAACGTGATAACCATGCACAAGACTCGACTGGTCACTCAGCATCTTTCGAGCTTGGGTAGCTTTTGGCACAGTCTGTGGCAATGTGGTGTGTTAATGGCAAGAGCTGTGGTTTTCAGGGCCGTATGGTGGGCGAACTCTTCCTACAGAGGAAGCCGTGATAGCTTGAACCACTGGCGCACCCTGAATGGCTTGTCTTTTACAAAAAAAAAAAAAAAAAAAAAAAGGCTTAAAATGTTTTGCCATCAGCTGTGCATGACTGGTAAATATCCTTCAGCTTACGAGTCAAGATCAGTGTCTCAGGGCTGGTGTCACCAATCCTGAAACACATTTGACGCCAATACGCATTGTCGGGCAGTGGGACGTCAGGGGGTGGGGAGAAATGGCTACAAAACTATATACAGTTCGATAAATAATCAAGTGCATGGTTTGAGGCGTCGCTTTGAAAACGAGACTTGAAAGAAAGCAATTTGTGTCTTTTTTTTCTTTTCCTCTTTTCTTTTTGTCGTGCTGCAAACGCCCTGGGATATTTTGTATTGAGTCCCTAAATGACATATAAAACAATCGTAACACATAGGTGAGCATGCTACCTGATGCTTGGCAAAGAGACATACTGATGCACAAAAAAAAAAAAAGTCAAGCGCTTAAATTTTTGCATCGTCTTGTTTTCTTTTTACCTCCTCATAGGAGGGAAAACAATAATCCTATGGAAATCACTACTATTTGTTTCATGGTCATTCAAAATCTGCAGAAAAGAAAAAAAGACAAAAAAAAAAAAAGTATAATTAGATTAATAACGAAAAGCAGCTTTCATATAAATGCATTAAACACACAGCCTTTTTTTCCTTTAATAAACACTGTGTTCTTTCGGTTCCTTGAGAGCAGTGCTCTTCTGATGCCAACGGGCAGAACTGGTCACTCCTAACCGCTGCCCAGGTGCTGCAGGGGCGAGTGAAAGAAAGGAAAGATGGAAGAAGATTGACAAAGAAAAAAAAAAAATGTAGAGGTAGGTAGCTCAGATGAGATGGGTAGCTCAGACGGTTTTTGCTCTTTCCGTCAGTCCCAGATACGCCAGGAAGGAGTGCTTGGGGGATATGTGCAAGGGTGAGGTCTGTGAGGATGGGCGAGGCCAGAGTCTGGAGAAAGGTGAGGGGGCGTGGAATGTGAAGCGGCGGCGAGCGCTGAAGAGTGTGGTGAGAGGTATGAGATGAGCCGGGTCAGAGGTCCTGTACTGCTCGATATAGTGAGCCGCCAGTGTTGGCGATGACGTAGGAGAAGCTCCATTGGCACAGAGGTAGTGCGGGGAGGGCGTGGTGGCAGGCAGCATACCTGAAACTGACAAGGCAACCGACTGCAAGGCCTGTGAGGCACTCAGGCTCATGAATGGGCTGCTACTGCTACCGTCAGGCAGGAAAAAGGGCTCGATAGCATCGGCGCTGAGTGGCCGTGGCGTAAAAGCAGCCGGAGCCTCCTCCTGGGTACTGCCCTCCCCAGCCTGGTGCTTGCGGACGTGGCGATTGTAGACGAACGGGTGCGTGGTGGTGAAGGGACAGCGGGCGCAGCCAAGCGCGTGGCGTGGTGCATGTTTTAGCCGCTTGTGCAGGTTAAGGTTGTCCTTGCGTTTGCAGCTGTAGCTGCAGCGGTCGCAGTGGAAGGGGCGCTCGCCCGTGTGCACGCGTCCGTGCTCTATCAGCTTGTTGGCCGTCTTGGCCAGGTAGCCACACTGCTCACAGCGGTAGTGGTTGCCCAGACGGTGGGTGCGTGCGTGCCGCTCCAGCTCGGCCCGGCTCGCCCACGCCGCCTGGCAGATGCGGCAGCGGTGCTCCGTCTTGTAGTGCGTCTTCAGGTGGCACTCCATGGCCGCCGCCCTGCTGGTGGAGTATATGCACAGAGGGCACCTGGGCACAGAGAAGGAAGGTGAGGGGTTGCAAGAAGCATGGGATGTTGTTTAATACACTGGCTTCCATGTAAGCCTTTATTTCATTAGATTAAAAAAAAAAAAAAAAAAAAAAAACAACAAAAACGGACAACGTGCACAAACACACACAAACACACACAAAATGGACAAAGGGAAGGGATGAAGGATGCACTTATGTATGTAGCTGACCCTGAATAGTGTAGAACAGCTAAAAATCTATGTGTATGCTAGTTTATATGGGTATTGCATGTGTGTATGTGTGTGTGAGAGAGAGGGTGTACACACAGATATGTGTTTTAAAGTGACAGTTTGGGGGTCAGACGGAGGTTAAATGAATAAATGAGGAGCACTTACATTTAAATAGCACCTTTCATCTGCTCAGGGCCCCAAAGCGCTTCACAAACCCTGCAGAACAAAATGACCTCAGAAAGCACACCAAGAAGAGCGCTTCTCTGCCTCAGCGCTGAACCTCAACACTGAACCTCAACACTACCTTGTTCTCTCATCAGTCTCACAGCAGCAGAGCAGGCGCGACACACCCAACTCACGCTCAGCAAACATTCTCAATTCATGGACACAGTTTGAATGAGCCTCATAATTATTACCGTTTTCATTCCATTCTAGTGCCAAACCATCTTAGTGGTTTGGTTTAAAAAAAGGCACAATTTTCCTCTTACCCCAACTATATAATATGTCTCAGCCAAGACATGTTTCGTGTCTACAGTTTGCCTTATTGCTTGCATTACAACTAAGATAGTGCAGCTAGTAATATAAGGTCATAAAATATTAGAAAGGAAGTAGGAAGAATATCTAATATCTGTTGTTAAATAATTTTACACTTGCTCAATTTTTTTTTCCATTCTGCTTTCAAACTTCAAGTATCCCCAGAACTCCAGGGGTGGTTATATCACCAAACTGAACTAAGAGGAACAGGCAGGTGTCCAAGATGTCTTCAAACAAAGATGGCTGCAAACAAAGTTTTTATTATAAAACTTATATATTTTATTAATATAAGTCATATTTTATCTTATACCATAAAGGCAAGCCTGATTGAAATCACCGAATATATGATGAAATGCATGAATATTGACTCTACGAAAGATTCTATAGTGTTACAACTTAATAGTTTCAGTAAATTTACTGAATTGTGGTTATATACAATAAACCTTTTTGTGCAAACAAGGTGTGATGTGATCTCCAGAAGTTGGCGGAGAACTAACCTGAATCTAAACATATATCTAAAAAGTCTGAAAAATGTATAAATTAGGATTGGTTATATATATATATATATATATATATATATATGGCATTGAGTCTTTGACCAGAAGAATTAAAAAACCTCAATACGATGCTACCGCTACCTTGCTTCACTGTGATGTGTATTTGGATAAATGTTTTTAGTCATTTATCTCTAGTTTAAGCCTAAAGAAGTAAACATTGGAAGCATGTCTTGGCTAATGGGGCAAGTGGAAAGACTGCATGGTTACTTTTAATGTGTCATTTGTACATAAACATTTTTTAATATAGACAAACTTCTTGGCATTGACTTAAATCTAGATCTTATCACAAAGGCATAATGCCTGCATTCCTACCTCTTAGTCACATGTGTAATAACTAAAATAGAAGGTTGTGTGTTTGGGTATTTATTTATTTATTTCATCTTTTGGATGTGAGGGAAAAAGTCAATGCCAAAATTAAGCTACTGTTTTTGTGTATTCCTGAGCATGGCCCATAAGGCGTGACTAACAGGCCAAGTGATGAGTTGCATCTCTCTAATTCTATTATGCTTAGCCTGATAAATACAGGCTAAAGTATACAGGCTAGCATGAGAAAACACAGCTATAAAGAGTGACATGATGATTCAATGGCATCTGAAATACACACAAGACTCTGAGACATGAATTATGTATGTCACACAGCTAGACAAATACCACAAAAAAGAGAAAAGACTGGACTATGTACTGGAACACTCTGCAGGGGGGAGAAAAAGAAATGATCCACAAATGAACCACAAAGGGGTCAGTTTGTGTGTGTGTGTGTGTGTGTGTGTGCGTGTGTGTGTGTGTGTGTGTGTGTGCGTGTGCGTGTGTGTGTTCACGCACTGTAGTGTGGCTAGGGAGAAGTGTGCTGCATGTGTTTAGTTTTGTGTAAGTGCTGGCGACTAGAACAGGCTGGGAAAGAACAGTGTGAACTCGAGTCTAATGCTCTTGGCAGTGGGCTCGTTTAACAGATGGAGAGGCGCTGACTAGCTTGTCGTGATTTCTTCAGATATTGCACATGCAGAACCAGACTTCTTGCTGGAATGAGCTACTGTCGCATGGCAGAGATGGGCTTGTTCCTGAAAGTGCTTTAGACAAATCACTACTTTTGTTTTGCATTTCTTAACATTAATAATGACTTAAAATTTTTATTATTTTATAGCTGTCATGGCACATTCAGGAACTTCCTATATCTGTGTATCATTTTGTGGTGGTGGGAAGTGGAAGGGGGGTGGAAAAGATGAGGGTTTGGGGAGAGTCCGCCCTCAAACACTGCTGTAGGATCAGATGTTTAGACCAAAACAAGAATGGCTTATTTCACACATTTTTTTTATGTTCACCTTAATTGTTCAGTTAAATTGGCACTAGCATAGCAAAACTTATGTTGTTTTTTTTGTCTGCTCCCATGAAGGGGTTGCCAGAGTGGACCATATAATCTGCATACTACTTGGCACAGGTTTGCCCTTGCCGGATGCCTTTCCTAACACAACCCTCTCATTCTATCCAGGCTTGGGACCTGAATCCAGTGGCTGGGTTGGAGTACCAGAAATCGAATCCGGGGCTTCTACATGCTTTCATAACTACTAACTTTCATAAATTCAAACATATTGATGCTGGCATTGCATTGAACCTTGACTAATGTGATCTTAAGATCAAGGCCCAACTAACACGTAATATCAGTTGATGAGAGCCCGAAACTTTTTCCACCTACAGATTGGGATGATCAGCTAAAAAAAAAGTATCCCCAAAACAGCTGATAAACCAAATACTTGCTGTCAAACACTAGATGTGAGGCAGTAGACCAGACAAGACCAGGCCAGTTAGGGCACTAAAGGAGAAGTTGGTTTATAAATGGATGGGATTAGTCAGAGTTCTGGACTAGGTGGAATTGGACAGTTTTCAAACGAGCTGGTGAGTTAGTCAGAGTTCCATTCTGGAGCTTGTGCGATTGGTCTGGTAAGATTAGTCAGAACATTCAAAGGAGCCAGTCGGATTGATCAAAGTTTCTACAGGTGTCTGTGGGACTGGTCAGAGATTATAAAATCATTGTATTTGGTCAGAGCATCTAGACAAGTAAGTGAGACTGGTTAGAATTTTTTTCAGGAGGGGTGGAGATTCTTACTCGAGGAGCTGGCAGAGTTGGACAGAGTTTCTAAAAAAATGGGTAAGATTACCCTGAACGTCCAGAGAAGCAGGTGGTATTGGTCAAGGCTTCTGCAGGAGCGGGAGGGATTAGTCAGAGTTTAAAAAGGAGAGGGAGGAATTGGCCAGTTTCTAAAGGAGGGGAGGGATTGGTCAGGGTTTCTAAAGGACAGAGAGAGATTGGTTAGGGTTTCTAAAGGAATGAGAGGGATTAGTCAAAGTTTCTAAAGGAGTGGAAGGTATTGGTCAAAGTTTTTAAAGGAGTAGGGGTATTGGCCAGAGTTTCTAAAGGAACAGAAGGGATTGGCCAAACTTTCTACAAGAACAGAAGAGATTGGTCAAAGGTTATAAAGGAAAGGGTACGGTCACCCTGAACTTCCAGAGGATCATCAGGAATTAGTCAAAGTTTATAAAGGAATGGGTAAGATTACCCTGAACTTCCAAAAAGACTGCTGGATTGGTCAACGTTTATGAAGGAGCAAGAGGGACTGTTCAGAGTTTCTAAAAGAGCAGAAGATATAATTCAGTTTCTAAAGGAGGGATTGGACAGAGTTTCTAAAGGAGCGGGAGGGATTGGTTAGAGTTTCTTAAAGAAAAGGGAGGGATTGGTCAGACTTTATAAAGGGAAGGATAATAAACTTCCAGAGAAGCAGGAGGGATTGGTTAGGGGTTCTAAAGGATCAGGAGGGATTTGTCAGTTTCTCAAGAAGAGGGAGGGACTGGTCAGAGTTTCTAAAGGAGCAGAGGGATTGGTCACTGTTTCTGAAAGAGTGGGAGGAACTGTTCTGAGTTTCTAAAGGAGGGGGAAAGAACTGTTCAAGAATTTCTGTAGGTCTGAGCTTCTTAGCAGTAGTCAGGATTGGTCAGTGTGTCTGCTTAAGTGAGTAAGTACAGTTGGGGTTTTTGTAGTATTGTGCATGATTGGTTAAGGTTTCTACAGGGGTTGGTAAATATGGTCAAAGTTCCTGTAAAAGGAGGTAGGCATACTGAGAATGTCTGGGGAAGTGGTCAGAGTTGCAGCAGCAGCAGCAGTCCAGTGGAAGCAGGGCTTCTGCAAGATTGGGTAGGCATGGTCAGAATAACTGCATGAACCTGGTCAGAGCTTCTCAGAAAAATGTGTGAACAGCAGGAGTGGATTGGAAAGGTCAGATGTCCCGTGGTAGTGGAAAATCAGTGTTTGATAGGAATGTGTAATCGGTTTTTGCAAAAGCATGTAGTAGTGGTAAGAGTCTCTGTGGGACCAAGGTATCATTGGTCAGCACATCTCCAAAAGTGTGTGGTAATGGCTGTTTTCTGTAGGAATGGCCTGGTTTCTGAGGGAGGGTGTGGGATAAAGTGGGAGTGGTCAAAGGAGCTTCAGGGGAGTGGACTTAGCTGGAGTAAGTGTAGTAGCCTGCTGGGAAGTCACAGATGGGTGCTGTCTTATTGTAATAAAATATTAAAACTGACTTTAATTGGTGAACATTTGCATTCTCATGTACTCTGGGGAAATTATGGTTGTTCCCTTTAATGTGTCAGCATGATCCAAAAGCAGCACTCCAGGGGGAGCTCACTTGAGGGTGGGAGGGTTGTGCTGTGGGTGAGAAGGGGGCAGATGGGCAAGGGTTATGTAGGGCGGTTGAGGGAGGGAGTGGGATTTGTGAGGCGGTAGAGGAAACTCGTGCTGTACTTGCTTTCCTTACTTGAGCCCTCCAGCGGGGACCGTATGGCACTTCTTGTGCTCGAGGAGCTGCTCGGGTGTCTTCATGAACTTGTGGCAGACATCGCACTCAAACATGCGTGCGATCAGGTGGATCTGCAGGTGCCGCTCGTACATGGCCCGCGTCTTACACACAAAGTTGCAGAACACACATTCAAAGCCTTGAGGAAGGGGGAGGAAGAGAGGACACATTTACATGTTTATGCTGATGCATTTGCCAAACACTTATGTAAAGCAACACAACCAGAAGACTGCAGATGACATGAAGACAGAAGTACAAACGCAACATTGTACGGAGGTTTCCCTTGGAGCATTTCCTAATATTCCAACCTTTGTGTAGGCTTTTCGTAAGTGTGATTTACTTCACAAACAACCAGCAAGAATGCTCCTTTAATATCTTGGTAGTATTTTTGGAACGGTGTTAGTCAAACAAAAGAGCCATTCAATGCTTTTCTTGCAAGATGCTTTTTCAAGTGTCAGACACATTTTGTCTATGGCCCTCGGTAAAGTCACACTTTTTATCCTGAAAAATGATGGTACTGATGAAGGAGCTGGTGTTGGCTTTCTTTTGTGCGTGTCTCTTTTGTTTCTAACCCTTTCCTTGCTTCAATATGACTGTCGCCATTTACCAAGTCACAAATCATTGTTATAATTCACTGCAATAACGGTAAAGAATATCTCACCTTTTTCTGACTTCTCCTCCATTCCTGATGCCAAACTCGATTGACTGCTGGCGGACGAGGGTGGAGCCAAAAGACTTTTGAGTTCCTCGCTTCCCTGGGTAACGTCTCCGCTTTCAGAGCTGTTCAGAGAGTCACTGAGGGCTGAGAGAGATGAAGACGTGCTCTTGCTCTCACTCAGAGGACTCCTGGAATTCAGGCCTGTTCAGGTTAAGCACAGGAAGAAGAACATCATCCACACACACACACACACCAAACTATCGTTTCTTTGCTCTGTATTTGGCAAATGCTGTAGCAGCTTGGTAACATCATACTTTGATTAGCAATGAAGATCAGTGCATCTGTTTATGTAGTACAACATGCCTGTTCAGGGCATGTAGAGGCATTTAATTATCATTGTTCTCCCCCTATAAGGAACAGTGAGTTAAAATGTATAGCCTGTTTAATGTATGTATTAATGTGTTTTTAATAAAAGGTGTTCTGGCATCTTTGGATATGTTTACTGGAAAAAAAAATATATTTTGGATTTGTGTCTTTAATGCACTGTACTACATTTTAAATTTATGACTGTTTCATGGGAAATATTCTTCCGGCAAATGTCAGTAGATTACGTTGTGTCTTGTCTCGGGTTTAACAAGAGAGTAACCTGTTTTGAAAATGCATGAACCGTGCTTGGAAAGGAAACCCATCTTGGCTGCAAGTGGTCAGTCCCTGGTGAGATTATAATAGATTCCAGTAGTTCGTTGTATGCTTTCTGCATTTAGTCTCAGGATATACTAGCGCAAAGGCAATACACCCCAAGTTTAATCTTTTGTTCTATTTTTAAGTACTGAAGTGGTTGTCATTACATCAGAGCCAACAGATAGCTCTGTGGTAGGCTCAAACTGCACTGCAATGCTTCATAAAGGTTTTTTTTTTTTTTTTTTAAAAGGTAAGAGACTTTTCTGAGGTAAAAGGCTGTTTTCCTGTTTCATGTTGATTGTGTAGTGGTTGTTGCAGCATTATAAAGTCAACAGGGATCCTGAGCTCCTGTTGTCTGTATGCAAGCAGGCAGAACAATCAAGGCTGCAGCCTTATTGATTTCCTCAGTCTGCGAGGGCTAGAGGGAGGGGGCGGTCAGGTCACGGGCACTAGAGCTAAGATGGAGGGAGCGACGCAGGCCATGACTCTCCCTTAGGGCTCCATAGCTAACAGAATGGACATGATTCTACACAAGCTTGCATATACTGTCTGTCTGAGAAACATGGAAGTCTGGCATACCAAACTATTATTCAGACAGTCAGGCTAAGTAGAGTAGGTGACCACTCTTAATCCTCGGGTTGTTGCAGGATGCTGAACAATGTGATTAAAAAAAACACCAATGTGAGTAAAGTCAGCGGCCTCTATTAGTAAAAGTGAATCTGACATGCTATATGACATGGAGATGGATTAACATTCGAGTGGGCTTGAAGCCCTGCCGCAGGAAGACACAGGCATCACTGAAAATCTGTCTTTGCTCCAGCAGACACACACACACACACACACACATGCATCTCAGGCAGTGGAGAGACTGATTAGAGGTCAGCCATTCTGTGAAAGGCAGTGTCCCTGGCACAGGTCTAAATTACACCTGACACATCGAGCTGGCCTTTCGCTGTCACCCTGCCCGGTGGACACGGCCACTCTGGCACACTCTAAATGCCAGCAGCGGGTGTGAGAAAGTGGGAGCTCTAGCTGTGGGTGGCTGTATGGGGACCGTCCAGGCTATTGATTTCTCAACCTCCAGTGTCTGATAACGCCAGGTCTTCTAGATAAATACACACTCACTCACACACACACACACAAGACTGGGCCACCCTCAGTCATAAACTCTCTTAACAGCAGGCCAGTGTACCTTGGCGATAAACCCACCGCCTCTTTTGTTCAAAACACTATCGACCTTCAGATTTGGACGGAAAAGTCTGTGGAAGGTTAACAAAGCGCTGTGTACTGGCTGTTCATTATACTGTGTGCTGTGTGTTTGCTAGAGGACACAAATGGCCGATGCATGTGCTTCCAGTATCCCAGAATATCTCAGTGATTCCTCAATCTCTTATCATTGAATCTATATTCCGGGGAATGAATCTAAATTCCAGCCAGGTCTAATGACAATTTTCAAAGCAAATGGATATACCTGTGCAGTGTATTTAATACAACCTGAAATAAAACATAAAACAAAAGACTCGTTTCTTCATGTTCCTGGTTTTCTCAGTATGCAGGAGTCATGTCTGCCTCACGACTGAAACGCTGGCCGCAGGAACTCCTTTAATGGCCCAAAAAAGGGGGCGATGTCAGGTCTTTACGGGGGTTGTGGCAATAACTCTCAGCCGAGTTCCTGTAATGTCCAAGTGGTGTTGGTGAATGATTGTGTGTACAGTTCCCACAGACATGCGTCCCTTTTGCAGGTTGGGTGAAAAGTTATCCGTCGATTTTCAAGGATCAGGAGTTCCATTCGCTGAATGTTCACTGGAACGACTCCAGTGGGCTCCGAGCCACCTCGTCATTCAAGGATGCACAGCCTTCTTTAAAATGTCTGCACAGTTCTCATCACTGGAGTCTCATCACTGTACTGTGCTTGAAGTTTTCTGTAAATTTCAATTGCTTTTACACCTTCAGTCATGGGAAACCTCATCACAAGTTCTGGTTTGACTTGAAAGCCCTGCAGCTTTTTTTGTTGAATGAGCAATGACTTCATAACACATAAATCATCAAGCGAAAATATTCACAAATACAGAAATTACATTTCACAAAGTATTGCAATTTTTTAAAAACATTTTTTAAACAAAATTAAATGAGCTACAATACCACAAGGTTAGAAGAGATTTCTGAAGATTTCAGAGCAGTCAGTAAATTGCATTTAGAAGGGTCTTCAGAAGCAGGGTATTCAACTAACATTAGTGAAGGTCAAGCAACATTAAATTTCCTGCTTATAGAAGTCAAGATAAATGACTAACATGACTGAATAGTGATCACATTTAGCGTTTTATCCTTAACCATTAACGCACAGTTTCACAATTACACAGGGGTTTCCGGGAAGAAGTAGTATTAATGGTAACTATCTTGATTTTCACTCTCACTCACTCACTCTTCGTCTATACCGCTTTATCCTGTATTCCGGGTTGAGGGGGGTCTGGAGCCTATACCAGGAGACTTAGGGCGCGAGGCGGGGTACACCCTGGACAGGGTGCCAATCTAATGCAGAGCACACACACACATCCACACAATCACACACTCATTCACACAGTAATGAGCAATTTGGGAACACCAATTAGACCATCATATCTTTGGACTGTGGAGGATACCGGAGTACCCGGAGGAAACCCACCAAGCACGGGGAGAACATGCAACCTCCATGCATGTTGCAGAGACGGGAATCGAACCTGGCTGGGAATCGAACCCGGACCCTGGAAGTCTTGATTTTCAATTGTATCTATTTTTTTAAACAGTGAAATGAGAAAAAAAAATTTTCTGCTTCAACTTAGGTACTGATTGTTTTGCACTGTTCCTGAGTATGATTGCCCCCAAACCCACCAGCTGGTCAACTTTCACATACCTTTCCATACCTACGTGCACATGTGTATCGACACTTCCTAGACAAAAACATGTCAAAATTTCAAAGCGGTCAAATTATTGGACTGCATCAATCAAAGAAAACAACAAAGGAGATTTGAAATTATTAGAACTGGGTTAAGAACCCTTCATCACATTATTAAAACGCATTATAAAGGATAGTGCTGAACCATCAACTTTGCATAGTGTCCACTGTACAAGCCTCTGGAGGCAGTGTTATGATCTGGGGTTGCTTCAGTTGCTCAGGTCTAGACTCAGTAACAATATGTGACAATAAAATAAAGTCAGCTGACGACCTGAATGTACCGAATGACCAGGTCATCACATCTACTGAGTTTTTCCTCCCTGATGCCACGGCCATATTCCAGGACAGGTTGTGAAACAGTGGTTCTGGGAGCGTGAGGAATAGTTTTCACACATGAACTGACCACCATGTTGTGCGCCATTATCAAAACTAAAGCTCGTCACGTGATATCTTAGTGTGTGACTTTTCGGACAGGGCCGTGTACAAACTCCGAGACAGCAAGTGTTTTGTGATTTGCCAAGAAACACAAGGAGTATGAGGAAGGAGTTGACCTTCACACTGTGCCTAATATTGATATTTTGGAGAAAATGTCAAGAACAACCCTCTTGTCTGCCTTCATACATTATCAGCTATGGCTGTGCAGTTCAGAGGATGAGATCGGCTCGCATACACAGATTCCGGTGTTGTTGTTGACATTCTAAACAGCGGTTTACTCCCATGTTTTGGTATGTTTGCTTTCGAGCCTGATTTGATCCACTGTTCCGTCTGCAAAAAAAACCCTTTTTTTTACATTTTTGGTATAGATTGTTTGTTAGTTAAACAGATTATGGGATCATGCAACTGCTCCACTACTTCTGAGACACCTGTACTACAATTATTGTAGTATCGTTGTAAGTGACTAGTGTTTGATTTTCAGCTTCATTGAAGAAGCAAGAGAAATATAACTAAATAACCATCGTAAAGCGACTTGTTTCAGGAGTTTCCCCTCTCAACACTACACAATTTTTTATATACTTCCTCAAGCTCGCTCCTAAGTCATTACCATGGAGAGCTCACATTCCCTGTCAGTAACTACACAGATGTGGTGCTGTTCACGCTGATCTCACACTTCACATACCTTCAAACCAACCACAATGACTATTGTATTGTTCCTAAACAGACTCTTTCTACTATTGAAAGTGTTTGTCTAGCTATTTCTTGAGACTCTGTAGTGAGTTTCTTTCCGTCGATGTGAGTGTGCATAGTCTAGTGTCCTCACGTGTAGTGCTGAGGGTGCTGACCTGTGTGTTCAGCGTTGATATGAGCCTTCATCTCGGCCTCGTCCACTCCCACGTACTCACAGGAGTTACAGCACAGCGAGAACATCCACTGCTCCTTATCCACGTGCAGCGACATGTGGCTCACAAACTGTGCGTTCAGCTCCGTCTGGAAACCACACACTCGACAGCTAGAGAGAGAGAGAGACAGAGAGAGAGACTGTGCTACCTGTTGGATGCAACACCATGTGGCTTAAGGGTATGAATGTTTTACAGACGGACACGTACATTCAACCCCTCTCTCTTTCTCACACACACACACCCAGTAAAGGTTATTAGGAGGGACATACTGATCTCTCTCTCTCATCAGTTTCATACCCGACACTAATCGGATCGAGGGCTGCAACTCTGTTGTGTTGCATCGTTTTGCTAACCTGTAACTACATACCTAATCATCCATCCACCAGCCAATCAGCTTTCAGCAAACATTTCACACGAAGGAGCTGAAGACCTTTTAATTGCAGCAATGCCGTTTTTTAAAGGTGCTAAAATCTCTTGTGTTCGCACACATACAAAATGAATAAACATCAGACATTTTCACGGCATAGATTACAATAATGAGACAGCAGCAAATTGGACAGGACGTTATGTAAAACTGAAGCTCATGCTCAATATTTAATTAGTGTTTCCGTATTCACCAGGCAATAGAGCTTATTTGTGTTCAGACAAGAGATTATCCTCGTGAAGTTTCCTCGGTTATTATTTAATTATACGTACTTGTGATGCCTTATTTCATGTAATCACTTGCCAGGCAAAAATCTTTTCTTGAAAATATCAGAGTTGTCATGATGTTGTCAGTGATGGGGGGTGTGGCCACAAGGGTTGCACAGGTTGACACCTGCCACCATTGAAATAAGCCTTGTCACTCATATCTGGCCTTCTCTGAACTTCTAAGAGGTGCGACATGAGGTCAGGGTTTCCTACACACTTGGTGCGAACGTAATGGATGAGATCTAGCTCATGTTGATTTAACCATTTGAACATCACCTGGCACCTGGTTACTTACATTCATCATTGGAAACTATCCTGTTAGCTTTGGTGCAGTTAATGAATAATGACTAGTAGTTACTGAAAAACAAGCCGGGTTTAATCATTGTGGGGCGCCAGCAGAGGTTCCAACTGTTTTCAATTGCCATAACGTTTTTAAGAGGGCCCCTGTCGCAGAGGGCCCTTGGAATCGTCCTTACCAGCCATCTACCTCGCTGTACTAATTCAAGTTGATTTATGTGCTTTGTAATTTTCCATTCGATTCAACAGCGCTAATATTTACTTCAGATTTGTGTCTCGAGCAGCCATGTGTCTTCCAGGTTTTGAGGCACTGAAACTATTTAAAACATTTAATAAACATTGATAATTACTGTATACTTTGCTCTGGTGTGTCTGTATCGCTCTGTAATTACACCACATGACCACTAGTTGGCGGTGGGGTTTCTATGCCATCGTGCTGAGTCTCTTCGCCACTTTCTGCTGAGTTTTTGGGTGGACTAGAAACAATGGCGAGTGAAACTGAATGGATCTTGTTGGAGCTGAACAACAGGCACTTTTACGGTAATTACTGCAACGAAGAAACGAGAGATGATGTCAGAGGATACGTTTCAATTCGATAAATAAAATTTTAAATCTAAAAAATCTAAGATGCGATGCTACCAGATGGACCCGTTGAGGTCTGGGTCAACGTGATGTCTAGTTACGTTACTGAGGAGACGGATGTCAGTGGTACACCTTAGTGTACGTAGCTACGTGAGGACCTATGGCGTAGAAGCATAAACCAAGCCTTAAGTGTGTTCTGATCTTCTTCACCATACTCCAGACCAGTTGGTGGCGGTAATGTACCACTTAACTGCCCATGAACTTAAAAGATGCGTAAGACTAATGAGAGTACAGTTTGTATTTCTTGTATATATATATATATATATATTTTTTTTTTTTTTTTTTTAAGAAATTCAAGGTTAACATTCGAACGTTTATCTAAATAACTGTAAAAAGTGTGAATCGATTCAAAATCGAAAACTGATGTCGCTCAAAGTTATTCCAGCTGGTATGATATGTTGGTGTAGAGGGCATTTATTTAATAAAACTTCACTTAAACCAATACCAGAACAACCATTTTTCTTTTTAACTGGTCAGTTTCCATGAACAGCTATGATTAAGCCACCCATAAATGCTACCACCCCATGTCTAAACGCCTTGACGCCGCGCAGGTGAGAATGCAGACTATTTTGATGAGGGTGCGCATGTGCTGTGTGTATACCTGTAGTAGTAGGGGCAGTTTTTGCGTTCCCCTCCGTCGTTGGTGACCGAGTTAACGATGTGCTCGGCGTCCGTGCTTACCAGTTTGACCGAGTGGATGGTGAGGTGCTGGTTCAGGTTGGCACGGCACTTCGCCGCATACGGGCACAGGTGACACTTATACTTCCTCTCCTCTGAGGAAACACACAAACAGAGTCCTGCACATGTGAGCACGGATGTCACGTTGATCTTGGAGAGCAGCAATGGTGCTGGAGCCTGGAATGAAATCTAAAAAAGAATCACTAGACAAGACCAGAGCTGACGTGCAAATCTGAAATCGTAGTTCAGTTTTAAAAAGGATCTCCAACTGTCAAGTCCTAGTGAACCATGAAGTACAGTAGTGTGTGTATTGTGTGTGCCTGACTCAGAAAGAGTGTTGGGATCTTACCTGTGTGTAAGGAAAGGTGTCTGGAGAGAGTTTGTTGGCGGCCGAAGACTTTGCTGCACACCGGACAGGGGAAGAGCTGCTCGTTGAGTCTCCACTGCGGCAGGCCGTTTCCTGTCTCGCACAACAGTTTCTCTGAATCTTAAGAAAAAAAAAAAAGAAAAATAGGCGCAATCTCTCCAGTCAAACTGCATACACTGAGTAGTGTTGCAGCTCGAGACACATTGCTTAAATGAGCAACGTTCACGATCAATTCAAGCACGGCACATTCTTTCAATTCATTTGAATGAAAAGCAATAATCTGCACAAGAAGACCTGCATCTGTGAATATTTTTCTTTTTTTCCTTTTACGTGGTCTCGTCTTTCGGCTCCGAGATCTTGTAATGTAGTCTGTGCATAGTATTAGATTTTTTTTTTTTTTCGGAGAGCTGCACATTCTCATTTCATTTAACCAGCAATAGCGAACGATACGGACTTTAACTGCAAACTCCTAGTGCCAACTGAAATAAATTCCTGTGTTCTACATTCCTTTTCTATTTTACTGGAGCTACTTTAGGATTAATTAAATAATAAGCTGAGTCTTTATGAGGTTAAGTATTGCCTGGAAATAAATGTGTGAAGCCAGTTTGAAATAAGTCCACGTAAATAACACACTGGTGGAACAGAGCGTTTGACCATTTCTGCTTAACCCAGGGGAAAAAAAAAAATCATTTTACAAAATAAATAAATAAGTAAATAAAAAAAGAGAATTTCCAGAGAAGAATGTGTTATGATGATAAAACGCGGGAGGCTGAAAGGTAGAATACATGTCCAAGATTTAACAAAGGTGAAATTGAAGTAGACAGTCTAGATCACACAATCACAGGCAAAATACAAAGCTGAGAGAACGCTGGCAGGAGTCAAAAACACCCACTAACAAAATACTGGAGGATAAACAAACTATTATATATCTAAAAAACACAACATGCATTTGAAGACCAGATACCGGATAACACTTTTCGTTTTCTTTTGTTGCGCCTGTAGGCATTGATGTTTATTTTAAGGAATAAAGAAACTCGGAGGTGTGCTGTTATAGCACAATAATCAATGACAGAGTTTGTTATAACTGCACAACTGGAAGAGTTCAGTTCGTCTAATTCTACAGCAGTCTGCTGACACTGGAGACTCCTTCCAAAAACGCCAGAAATCATCACCAAACCCTTCATGGTGTATGTTTACAGCATTAGCCAGAGCAACTTGTATTGAGTGTTGAGGGTCTTGCTCAGCTTTGGCAGCTTGGTGGTGCTGGGGTCTGAACCTGTGACCTTCCTATCAGCAGTTCAAGGACACCCGGAGTAGAGCACGAGGATGATAGTGGTAGCAGTGACTTTCTTTCTATACTTTGATTTCGGATGTAATGGTACTCTTCTGGATGTTTACAGTGTGTGATATTTTATTTAAGAAATATCACACGAGAGGGAGAGCTGTTGTGCTGCTTTTATATAACAGTTCAACGAACACCGTTTATTATCAACAGATTATGATTTGTTTCTTTATTTAATTAGAAATTTTCCTCCGCCAACACGTATCCTTCTTCGTCTCCCAAAACTAACTAAACCTGACTGGTGGAGCTGGCGACCGTCAGTGTAATTAACAAGGTGAGAGTTGTTTAAAATTTTATGAAGGCAAAAGGTGAGGAGAATAAACCATGGAGGTGGTGGACAGTCCTGAGAAACTTACATGATTTACTTATATTTCTACTTATTCCGCTTGAGAATATCAGCTTCACTAACTTCTGCGTTTAAATCCAAAATAGCGTTAAACGCAAAACTAGTGCGCTATGTAGGGTGTACAATCCCTTGTCCCTTGTTCCTTGACCAGGGGTTAGAAAGAGATTTGGGATTCAGGCTTGTGTTAGAAACTAGTTAACTTTGTACCTCGCCTTAGGTGCCAATAAAACAACACCGAGGCAATTTGGAACGACTTAAGAGACAGCCAGCCCGTTGTTTAAGGTGACAGAACGTTATCAGATGTGTTTTCTTGCTGAAAGTACTTCTGTGGCTGGGTTTGAATGTGGGTTTTGGGAGGCAACTGCTGTCTCCTCAGTACAGCGGATCGTACTTTAGGGTAATTAACGATTGTTAGAACAGTTGCCACAGGGACTGATGCATACATTTAAACATCCCAGTGTTTTTCCCCCTCGAGCAATGCCTCTCTTCCAATCAGACTGCTGGGTCAGAACCAACTGTTGTATAATCTATTCTATAATCTAGTGATCTGACGTCAAAGCTGTTAGAAATAGAAAATGAATAAACAACTTCTGAGCAATCAGACGGGATCAGACTGGAAGTCCTGAATAATTACAACCAACATCGTCCAGGACTCTCAGAATTCTCCTGAATCTACATGTCTGATTAGTCAGACACTTAACACACCCAGATTATGTACAACACACCCTCTGTCTGCTGGATCCTACTTGTACACACCTTGTATTTCTGATACGGAAGGAAGGGGAACGAGAGAGAGAGAGAGAAAGAGAGAGAGAGAGGGGGAACAGTATTCCACAAGGAGACAGACAGAATTAACCTTCTGATGAAGGTGCTTTGGCTTGGCGTCAAATTAAAATGCAGCTCCACGCCTCCCCTCTCTAACATACTGGAAGTAGGGGGAGAGATAAATAAACGAGGGGATAAATAAACAAATCAGAGAGAAATTCCGTCACTGCGCATTGTGGCCCCTTCAAATGGCCAGGTGGTGCGGCGGGCTAGCATGACTCTTATTCACTCACACACACACACACACACACACAAACAGGCTAATGCAATGCAGGCATCACACATGATAAACACAGCATGGTGACATCAGCACGACGAACGAGTAAAACAGCAGACCCGCGATCCCGAGCCAGTTGGACATTCCGTGGAACACACCAGCGTGTGTATGTGGGTGTTCGGAGGTCATGCAAATGACATCTACAGCCTCCTTAGCTTCCTGTGTAGATCTCCGCATTTCATCCCACTTGCTACACACTCACGCATGGCGTTCTGCCTGTGCGTACACGCTACTTTGTGTGTGTGTGTACCCTTGGTCTTGGGTTCCTTATAAACAGGCCCATTTTTCCGGAGGCTGTTCTGCATAGCGCAGGCTGCAGGATTGATGGGGTTAGGGAGGAGGAGAGGGGGGAGAGAGCAAGAAAGAGAGAGAGAGAGAGAGAGAGAGAGAGAAAGAGAGGGCGTCTCTGAGTAGCAGCTTTTTGGCATGTTGGGGAATATTTAATGGCGGCCATTAAAGAGCAGATGCACTGGCCTTGGACGCCGAGCCTGAAGGACGTCTCACCGGTACACGACCCAGCACGTGACAGCGCATTACGGCCCAAAGCAGCTCTAAAAACCCAAATGAGTGGATGAGAGCAGGGGAATTTGGGTAATCTTATGGGGGGAAATTAAGCTATTGAGGTAGAACTTGCCTCATTCAGACTGCTTTTTCTTAAAGCTGAATACACTAAATGTTTAAAAAAAAACATTAAGGTGTTGTCCTAGATGCATTTCTTCAATGAATGGCAGTGTTTTATTTTTCCTCTTTTGATGGCGCCGAGAAATGTATTTAAATCAATAGAAGGACGCATTTCTACAATATTTTTTAACGAATGCACATAGATCGGTACACCTCTAGCACTTGGGGCGGGGGGGGGGATTTCATGTCTGGAACATCAGCCTGAGAAAACTGTCCTTACAATGAAGCATGGTGGTGGTAGAATCAAGTGGGTTTGGCTTCAGGGTCACTGCTTACCTGCTTTCTTTAAAATAATGCATCAAATGGTATTCCATGGGATAGTCAGAGCTTGTAATATTTATTTATTTATTGTAGAACTTTGATTTTTTTTCTTATCCATTGTTAGACTTTGTTTGGTCTTTATGTTCTCCAGGAACTAGTATATTTACAGTATTACTGACATCAAATGACACTGGCCAATGAGTATTGCCAATTATGTGTAAAATATAAAATTATCATCCAAATAAAAATTGTAGCATGAAACGATATAAAAAATGTGGATTATTAAAAAAAAAAAAAAAAAAAAATCTAGTTTATTTCTTATTTAAGATTATGCTAATATCTAGCTATCTAATCATTTCTACTTAATACCAATACTTCCAGAGATATCTGTATCCAAAATTCATGCAGCATGCAAGTTCTCAAAGTCGATGTGTTGGAGGAAGGAAAAATGGGTAATCGGAAGGAGCTGAGTGACTTTGACAAAGGACAAATTGTGACGGCTAGACGACTGGGTCAGAGCAAGTCCAAAACGGCATTTAGTACCTACTAAAAAATTGTCAAAGGAAGGACAACCGGTGAACAGTGACAGGGTCATGGGGTGCCCGAGGCTTGTTGATGTGCATGTGCCCATGCTGACCCTGTCTACCACTGAAAGCTCCTACAATGGGCATGTGAACATCAAAACTGGACCATGGAGAAATGGAAGAAGGTGGCCTGGTCTGATGAAATAACATTCTCCGTTTACGTCATGTGAACGGCAGAGTACATGAGCCTTAGTCACATGAGATAAAGATGGCACCGGGATACACTATGGGAAGACGGTAAACCGGCGGAGGCAGTGTGATGCTCTGGGTCCTGAAATTCATGTAGATGTTATTCATGGTGATGGGAATATTATGGCTGATCTACTGTATGTACTGTACACCTGTGCAGTGAGAGTGTGTTATCTAGATTACTATTTCACTGATTTATCCACTTACCTTCTAAAATAATGATGGTGTCTATAATTTACGATCGCTAACACACGTTTAATGGGAACGGCATGAATATCTCATGAGAGGAAGGTGACCTCGTGAACTTTCATGTTTCGTTTCATAACATTCGACACAGTTGCAGCCTGGTGTTAATGCAGATACACTACTTTTAAACTGCAGCCTGGATTAGAGGCGGCATATAATTAAATAAACTACATTTAGTCTATAATTACATAACTACACGGTGTATACTGCATCTCTTTACTCCGGCTGGGCTGATTCACATTACGAGAGCGTCCATTAAAGCTGCGTGGATGTTTGCCCTGAACTCTGGTGTGTGACTTCTAGAAGTGCTTTAAAAACGGGCAGGGAGAAGTCACGACACCTGGGAACCCCTGGTGCTGCTGGGTGACTCATGACCAGCAAGCACCTATTAGCTTTGGTACTAGTGTGATTTATGTCACATTCCCACAATGCACTGGGGAAAGGGCTTGTGTTTGGTGTGACTGGACCGTATTCCGTTTGTTAGATAAAACATCTGCTCTCTAGCTAATTCATCTAACTAGTGCTAATGTTTCCTGTGCGAGGAAAATCTTGTGTCCGCGTTATTTATAGAGAAGTTAATGAGAATAAAGATAAAGCGATGTTCCTCGCTCATGTTTTACACATTGGTTTAATTATTTAAAGACGCATGCCTAAAGGAACACATTTTTGTCTTAGTTGGTTTGAGATTCAAAAAGTGAGGTGGGGTCACGGGGTCAATGAGTTTGGAAGCTTTGGAGCATCTGTTAACCAGACCAGCATTGAGTGAGAGTGTCTGTGTGTGTGTGTGTCCTCTTAATGGTTTAATTGGCATTGCTAAGGTCGGAGAGGAGACGTTGCTCAGAAATAAGTGCAAAACACTAGGACACACACGTTCATACAAGCGCAGTAGCATCATCATAAAAACTGGACTGTGCAGGAATAATAATAATAATAATAATAAAAAAAAAGTCAGAATATTTTCTGCATTGACCATGAAGTAGGTGTCCAGCCCACACCGCCTCACAAAGGTGTTAACCGTTTGGAAATTTAACAGACAAGTAGAGAGAGAGAGAGAGAGAGAGAGAGTGTGTGAGTACAACTATAGTTGTAGTGTGTGTGTGTGTGTGTGTGTGTGTGTGTGTGTGTGTGTGTGTAGTGAATTAACTCTCAGGGCACCCTGAACATGGAAAGCCCAATCATTATTTCATTAAGTGGTGGAAGGAAGCGGGCCAGGCTGCCGCGCACTAATTACCCTCCGCCAGAGGGGCCAGCAGAGATGGGGGTGGGGGTACATGGAGCGCAGCTGCCCAGCGCCAAGGCCTCCGGGCCGGGCACGCATATGGGCACGGGGCCTCTGGAGCTCTGGAGCCTGGCAGTGGGTGGGTGGGTGGGGGGTTTGCAATCAGCAAGCCAAAATAAGGGAACTTACGAGGGCAAAAGAGGGCCGGCAATTGCAGCATCTCTGGGCTGAAATAAACTCAAACTTAATCTAATCTGTATGATCAGGGTCTGTTGAGGGTTTAATGAAAAAAGTATCATTAAAAAGTGACTTTTAAAATGGATCATATTGTATTGAAACTTAGACCTAAAAGACGCAAGGATAGCAAACTATACTAATCTGAATAATTTGTAACATAAGAATAACCGAACTGAGTTTCTGAAAACGAACAGGTTAATTAGGAAACAGTCTTAAATAAACAAATTAACCCCACTACACCAGGCGTCGCGGCAGCTGTATTAAACTCGACACTGTAGTTAGAGTATTATTGTTTCTCTATCTGTTTGTGTGAGAGAGAGAAACGAGGTTTTGGGCTAATTAGCAAATGTGTAAATTGGTGTGTGTGTGTTTGTGTGGAGGGGAAGATGGTTTGTCTTTCTGCATTGTTGACTCTGTGATTACATTAGTGCTCATTCACTATGTTTTGTTGGTAACATGTTGAGTCAGAGAGTGTTTTCTAATCTTACAGGTCTGAGAGGTTACAGTATGTTCAGTCTCTGGTTGTGCTGTTGTTTTATCTTTTCAAGAACTTACTATGCTGCTGTTAAAGTTCTGCCACCTGTAAGAAACAGCCGGACCGGCGATATCATACCAGGCCAGTGGTGGCTCAAACCGTTAAGGCTGAAGGTTACTGGGTTTCTGATCGGAAGGCCAATCAGAACATTTTGTAACATTTTGTTTGCGCAGCGTCTGAAATGCATCATGTCCACTTTCACAGAACATATTTCAGACGCCACGGTGCTCGTTGTTATGTACGCGCGTTTCAATTCGGTTTTATTTGTAATAGTGCTCTTAACAAAAGGTCAGTAAAAAAATTATGGAAAGAGATTACAAAGATGTAAAATAATATGTCTAAATTATAATAATAAAACATAGTTGCAAGCAATGATGAGCGGGTCCAAGCATGTTGCGCCAGTAGGCACAGTGGGTCCATGCATTTAAAGGGGACATCCCAGTACCATTATAACATCATTTTAGAAAAGGGGGTAATTTTATGTTGAGACCTTCAAAAAGCCCCCGGTTGAAAAAAGAAAAAAACGATACTGATGTCATAGTGCTTGGGCCCAAATAAGGATTTGCCCCTGTGCATTAACTAGCCTCAACAGGATGCTTGCTAGCGGTCCAGTGGTAAACACGATCGGGCGTTTAAGTCCAGCGCAGGTTTGATAATGATATTGTTTTCCAGTCTTTTTTTTTGTGTTCTGGGACATTTGTTTAACGTGATCCAATTGTCAAGTAGTCAACATTGTTCTGATGCCATTTCATCAAAGTAATTCAAACTTTCAAAACCAACCTAACATCAGCGTTGTCCGTAACGCTGCCAAATTAACATCACCACGACGTTTTGGCAACCTAACATTCCTGCTGGAGTTCCAGTTTTGCATTTCTGCTCATTTGTCACTTTCTCCCCTGGTTTCCATTGTAACTTCCAAAAACTTCCTGGGAGGTGTATTTGTAACTCTACAATGCTCTTAGGTGTGAATGCATGTGTGAATGTGTTTGTGTGTGTGTGTGTGAGATCTGCCGTAATGGAGTCACTGCCTTGTGTCCAGTTTTTACAGAATTTAATTATGTAATTCTCCTGATTAAGGAAAGTTTTTCTATACTATATATATATCTATCCACAAACGAGTTAAATCATTGCACATTTACAAAGGCACATTACACCATCTGATCTACGTTTAAGTTTAATCACGGGGTTTTAGAGCGAAATGTAAAGCTGAACAGACCCGCCATCCTCAGGATGAGCCGGTATTGTCTGTGTTTGCTTGTTTCAGCTGTTTTCCTAAAGGGGTCCTATTATGAAAGTTCATTATCGAAGGGTCTCATGGGTTTTAGTGTGTGTGTGTACATGAAGAAAAAAATGAGAAAAACATCCTCGTTTTTTTTTTCATCTTTAAATTTGCATATTTTTCTTGATAAACCTGCTCTTTGGATTCATCCCTATTAGTGATGCTTACAAAATCTTTTGAGGGGGGGGAAAAAAAAAAAAGAGTGAAAAGACCCTCCTCAGTGAGTGACACAACAGGTACGTGTTTTAAATTAGCGCATTTAGGGTGTTACAGCAATGTGTGTGTATATGTGTTAAATATTTCACATCACACTGCTTTCTCGACGAGGAACGATTCTGAGCCGCCTTTGCAAAAATACTAAAGCTGAAGTGTTCCGAGTGTCCGAGGCGCAACTTTAGATCTGAGGCTGTAAATGTTACTATTGTATTGTTCATGCCTTGTTTGTTGAATTTAGGCAAACTGTGAGGCGGAGGATGCGAACAGTAGTGTGTATTGCGCAGAACATTGTATTGTGCGCTGAAGCAGGATAAGTCTTCAGGATAGTCATTTTTAAAAGTCATGAAAATGTAACAGAGAATTTTAGGTGAATTTCATGAGCTTTTCATAGCGTGTGGATATGAGAGTGTAATTTCACATGATTTTCACCTCGGGCTGGTATGGATATTATATAATAATGATAATAATTAGTACTTTATTAATCCCAAAGGGAAATTGTAATTTTTTAAGAAGCTGGGGCCCGAGCCAGGATACAGCACCCCTGGAGGTGACAGGGTTAATGAACCTCCGACCTTTCAATCATAAACCCAGTAACCTATAGCCGTAACCGTTTGAGCCAACACTGCCCAGATCGGGTATCACCAGTTCACCTGTTTCTAACAGAAGTGTACAGTAAGTTAGCGGTTAACGGCTAACCTAGAGTTCTTCAGTTCTTAGCTGTCTTTTGACTTTTAGATTGTGGAACGCCATCGCGAACAAAACCTCTTAAATATACACACAATAAATCATTCCCTCCCATTTTTTTTTTTTTAAATCCTGAATTTGAGACGTTTCAGTTCTCTGTGTTCTGATTGGCTGGGGAAAAACGCACTTCCACAAAAACGGCTTTCAGGCATCAGTTGATTAAAAAACCCAAGTAACACAGACCAATGATGATAAAAAATAAATAAATAAATAAATAAATAATAATTATATATATATGAAAGCACTGCCAGTGTGTTAATGAAGAGGTTTCAGACTTCTAACTGTATATTTGGGTTTTGGGTTTTTTGTCAGGTAGAACGAAAGTCATCATTAAATGCGTGTAAATTTTCCCGGAATATGGGACTGACGTCGCAAAAATGTACAACTCTCAAAATGAGCATATTATTATTATTATTATTACAACCAAAAAACATGTGATCATGTGTATCTGTGCTACTTCTTTGCCTGTGTGAGCCGTTTCTTTTTATGTTTGCTCAGTCATGTTTGTACAGTCGGTTAAAATGAAGTCAAATTCAGTTCATCATATTCTCTATTTAGTGCTGAAAAAAAAGGATATGTCAGTCTATACTGCACAATCCTGAGCCCTCATATATCTTTATTAAAAAACAAAACAGCAAAACAAATAAGGGCTAAAATGCTCTGAGCTTTAAGGGCCTGAATACATGATCACAGAAGTTGGAAGATTTACACATTTTGGAGAGTCTTGTTTAAAAAGAAGTGCAAGATGAGACACATTATTACAGTCTGACAACGAGAGGGCGTGGTCACAGACGATCTCCTGGGGGGGGAGGGGCTTGTTTAGGCTCTGACCTGTCTTGAAGTAGGCAGAGATTTTACTCCTTTAGCTCCTAAAGTATGCAGGTAGGTTTGGACCAGTTGATGGTTTAGGATGTTTGTTTCGGTCGAGCTCGCAAACTCATGGAACTGATTTGTTATTGATGTCTCTCATGATGGTAGCAGCACAAAACAATTCCGATGTCTACAGAAACATTCTGTCTGCCGATTCACGGGGAAATGCATCCGGTTTCGTTGAGAGGAACTTCATCATGGAGCGTGACTATGATCCAAAAACACACAGCCAACACAACACAAGACTTGATCAGGGGGAACCAAGTGGGAGGTTTCAGACTGGCCGAGTCAATCAGACCTTAACCCGAGTGAGAGCCAAAACATTTCAGCTCCTGAAGCATCGTGAAGCATCGCGACAGTTTGATAACGTCAGTAAGATCCTGGGACTGCAGGGCACAGAATACTGACTGTTCCAGTACTTTTGCTCACCTGAAAATTGGCAGATGTGCCAGCAGAGCTACCATGTTCTGAGTTGTCTGTTACCGATCGTCTCTTTCTTGAGGGCCGATACTTTCAGACGGAGCTGTGAATTTATGGGAAGGCGATAAATATGGACATGTTAGTTTGTGACCTACTGTACCTTGCTGTTGGGAGGCTCGGGCGGATGAGCTGGCCTCGGCCGGGGAGGAGCTCTTGGAGCGTGTGCTGAAGGGCGATTGTCTAAAGCGGTCGTCCAGAAAAGGGCTGGAAGGAAAAACATTCATTAAAAAAACAAAACAAAACAAAAAAAAAACGTGATGTAAGAACAGTAAACTCTACTTTCATTTCATTTCAGGGCAGGGAAACAGGGAAACAGTGGGTACAGAGGTGCTCACCTGGTCATGCCGAATGATGCGCTGTCTTTGTTTTCGTTAGCTTTGCTTACTTTTTCTGCAACAAACACACAAAATAAAAAAAATAAAAAAAAATACATACACGCAAAGGGCAATCGGGTTAAGCTGGTGTGTTTTTATAACGCCTTATTCTTCAATCTAGCCGAGTGCAAACGGGCCGACCGCATGTCTTTTCACACGACTGGCTGTGTTTAGAGATAAAGCGTAATTGTGCGCTATATTTACTCTAGACTGTGAGAGTTTAAACATACACGGCTAAAGAAAGTACAGTGTTATTGTTTAAGCCCTAGAAGGCCTCAGGTTATTATTTGGTTATTTATTTTTTATAAAAAACACATTACTCAGTAATTACATTAAAAATAAGAGGAATAAGTATAAGATATAAATCTGGATTCGGTTCTTCGAAGACACCTGAGAGAGAGAGAGAGAGAGAGAGAGAGAGAGAGCTTGTGTGGGGTCTCAAGCTCCTGTTGATTAAGTATCTGCGTGCACTCGGAGCATCATGGGAGTCGGGGGAAAATAATAAATCGGCCAGACGAGGAACGAGCTTCGCGCAGCTCCTGGTTTACACAGTATATCTTTAGAATAAAGACGGAAGGCCGCTCTTCCCCCCACTGCACTGCAGGGTGACGGTAATGACCCCGCTCTCTGGGTGACACTTCCTAGGCTTTAGCTCTCCAACACTCGGTGTCACATGACGCGCCGAGGACACAAGGGTTCTCTGGGTTGCCATGACGATGCCGCAAGAGATGCAGAGAGAAAAAAGGGGAGAGAGAGTGAGAGAGAGAGAGAGGGGCAGCGAGAGCCGGAGAGACAGGGATACGCAGAGGAAGCATGAGCGAGTGGGTTTTTCATGCCAGAACCTTTGAGAATGAGATAAATGGAGGACCGGGGCTTTAACGGACGTGGCTTTCTCTCACACACACACACAAACACACATACACAGACTTCTCACATCACAGATTCTTGTTTGGAGCATGCGAATGGTGTGTGTGCTGGGAGACAAAGTGATGGTGGAGGATTTTTTTTATTTATTTTTTTCCTCAAGCTTTAGAGGTGCTACATGGAATTTAAACCGAGAGTCGTAACTGGCGAAGTGAGTAGCGGGGGCAGCTTTGCCTCGACTAATCCTCTCTCTGCTCTTGAGTGAAAAGAGTGTGTCGTTTACCACCACAAACACACACACACACACACACGTGTATATACAGTATATATACACATGCCCTGCAGCCCAGGCCACAGGAAGAAAATTGAGCCCAGATTGGAAACACATACATGCACACACACACACACACACACACACACACACACACGCTAAATAGTCATGAGGAGAAGAGGAGAACCGAGCGCCGGGCTGAGGACGAGCCAGAACGTCCCCCTTTCACTCACCAGACAGTTTGAAGAGCAGCTCGGAGGCCATTTTGACCGATATGTCCTGGGAAAAGAGGTCTTTGTTGGGGCGGGGCAGAGGCTCCGGAAGGCTGGCCATTGGCTCCTTCTTCTCGCATGCCCCTAAAGTGCTGAAGCCTAGCAGGTGAGAAGGGGGCGGAGCCACTTCCGAGGGTGGGTCCACCTCCATTGGCTCCGCCTTTACCGTCACTTTCTGGAGGCAGGTGTCTTTGCTGTTCTCTGAAGGAGACAGAAAGATAAAAAGGTTAATGACGTTCGATGATGTCACGGATTAAATTAAATGAAGTTTTGGTGCGTCACGATGTGTCGAACAAATGCATTAAGATCACTGACCACAGACATCATTAATACAGGATGTGGTTAACGGCAAGGATAACTCCGGTTTAACGCGGTTGTGAGAAAAGCGCTATCCGCCCTCTTCTGCATACTTGAGATCACAGATTGCTACGATTGCATTGATTGACGAGAGAGAGAGAGAGAGAGAGAGAGCATATGCCCCTCCCTCTCAGAGCTAACAAACCAATCAGCATGGCGTTCCACATCTCTATGGTCCAGCCTTCCTCCAGAAGAACACCATGCTTGCTTTAGATCGCTCGGTCGCACCAAGTGGATGTCGCAACGTCACGTGGATCCTCCGAGTGATGCTTCGTTTTTAAACCTGCACACGAGTCTCTGAAAGCTGCCTAAAGAGGAGCTGGAAATGTGTCAGAATGAGTCGGAGCCATCTCCTTGATGGGAGGAAAAAAATAAATAAATAAAAAATCCTGGAGGTGTTTGTCCTCCTGCCATGAAAAGGAACAATCCATCTGTGTTCCTGAAGGAGGCAGACAATGTGTAATTATCTTGTCTCTCTGTACAGGATATCAAAGATGAACGGCGCGCGCTACGTCTCTGTGCGAGTGTTGGTCAGCGTTCAGCAGATTGCATGCCAGCCTCCTCTATTTTAACTCCTGATATTTTGACACAAATTCCTGCTCTGAATCGGAAACTTATTTTTAGGAGAGTAGGTTGAACTGAATTATGTGATTACACGGACGATTGATGCTTTCTTTCATATTTCTCAGGAATAAGTAACTTTAGGGATCTTCTGTCACGCAATATGTTTCAACAGGGATGGTTGCTCGTTATGTAAGAAACAAAACACTCATAAACATGGTTTTATAGGAAAATAATCAATCATGATGAAGCGATGTCATGAAGCAGAGTTACAGATTCCCCCAATAGCAGCCCATCCTAAAGTGTTTTTTTATTCCTCTTACACCTTACTGTGACTGAATCCTCATATCCAAAGCCGTGGATGAATCGGTTACAGCAGAAGCTCTGGTGGAGACAAAATGAAGGCGCTCGTTCAGAAATGTCCTCATAGACGAGGAACTGTACAGCAGACGCTCCACGTGTTTTCTTTTAAAAGATAATAATTTAACATTTGTAGAGCTAGAGTGGTATGTTATTTACAGACACAACACTTCAAGAGAGGGAAATAAGGGGCTTGTGAGTGAACAAAATATTTTATCGCCTTTCTGAATCTATGCTGTATACAACATAAGCACCTGTCGTTGATGGGTAAACATTTCATAGAAATAGTTAAAAGTTTAAAGCTAATAATAATCTGCTGATCTTTAACGTAATCATCGATATTATTATTATTATTTCAGGTTGAAGTCCACGTACATGTCTGTCTGTCTTTCTGTACAGCAGAATCTCTGTCTAAC
>JAQMYJ010000039.1:2263784-2289748 GCA_030014305.1 Clarias laeviceps
ATAATGCTTAATGCTTAACTACTGAAATAGAAATAAACAATAACAACAAATCACAAAAATGAAATATGGCTCTTACATTAACATTTAACCGAGCAGCGCGTATCTCTGTCATCCACCACCATAATTATCATTTCTAAACAGTACAATATACATTTCCATAATCTTCTTTTCATTTTGTGAAGCTGCTTTGAGACAATGACCATTGTTAAAAGCACTAAAAAAGCAAACACTTCACTCCTACTACACGTTATGAAAATGTGTGAATAGTTCATAGTGCGCCACCTGTACGATTATAAAGAAATGGTGACGTTTTACCGCCTTAAACGCCTCAAAACCCAACTCGACAGTGAGCGCCAGCGTGCGGCCGGCTTCTAACGCGGAGCTTCTAATGAATGCGATTTTCGACTAATTAGCACTCGTGGTGTGTTTTGAGACTGGTGTAAGCGTGTGGAATGAGTGGATTTGAGACTAATTCGCTCACAGAGTTTGGAGAAAAAGGCAGATTGGAGAGTTTTAACACGCGTGTGATTTTTGATAATGCAACTCCATGAAAATGTGTTTATGTTGCGCCACTCAGAAGCTTCTGCGTTCGGTACAGAATCGTTTATATTTGAGGCTGATCAGCTGATCACCAATCACGACCAATCGAACTGAAAAACAGCCAGTTCTGGCCAATTTAGTTAATCTCTCAAAAAATATCCGTTTAAAATAGTCGATAGAGTCAGTGTGGTGATACGTGAATCACCACAAAAAATAATCGCGATTCATAACAATCTCTAACGTGTATATATGATGAAGCAGACAAGGCTTCACTTGAGATGATGTGAAATGTTGGATTAAATGTCTCACACTCCAAGCAGTAACAATCATTCGATTACTAAGACACGCAAACCTACTCGGACGGATAGCGTCGCATATGCTGCGATCCTTCATATTTTTCAGATTAGCGCGTGATTAATTCCTCCGAGCGCTGACGATAACACAGTCGCTCTGTCTAAGCCCGCGTACATTTACACTGCTGTCTGCACTTCATATATGGAAAGCAAACACGCTGTTTGCTGAAGAGGGGCGGAAGCTCTGTGAATACCACTACGCTCTATTTGCATAAAAAGCTCATATCTTTCCCTGACACGCGAGTACAAAGCCCTTCTGAATGCTGCTCCTTGTTAAATCGTGTCCTCTTTACATACGCGCACAGTGTTTATTTGTCATGCTCGCGCTTATCGTTTCGCTAACTGTCAGGATTAGCCCGGCGCGAGAGCCGAGCGCTTGATAATGCCGGGGAATGAAGCCATCGGGTCAATTTCAGAGCGTGATTAAAATGGCGTGCGCTCAAAATGATGACGAGGTGCTCTGAGAGTAATTAAAGCGGCCGCTTCTGGCCCCCGGGCCGCGTTACGGCCGGGTCAAATCTAACGAACTGACTGTGCAGCATGTTTGTTTTGACTGTCTCCATTAAGCCTAAAGGCTGCTGAGGATTGTGTGTTATTATGCACAGTGGAGTAACGGGGAACGGAGCGAAGCTGCCTCTCGGTTGATGGTGAGGCTAATCAAGCCCTTTATGCTGTAGAAGGAGGCCGTTTCCAATCAGGAACAGATTAATAATTAATATCAAGACGTGGAGCAAGTTTCATACACTGCCGATAGAACATAACACACAGGCACTGTGCTTGTCTCAGACACACACACACACACACACACACACTAAAGCCCATTTTCTTCACAGGGACGTCTCTACACAACATATCTGTCCATGCTCTTATTTCATTCTCACCAGAGACCAGACGCAGTGATCGATGATCTGATGTATGAAAGAGTCGAAAGGGATGATGATTCGATACCATGTGATGTACAACTGGTTTAAGATATGAAATCATCTCAATTAATATTGTGCAAAAAAAACGTTTAACCCCGCCTCCTTCACTGAGACTGACAGACACAGAGGCCACACCTCCTTTACTGTCACTGATAGACACAGAGGTCACACCTCCTTCACTGACAGACACAGAGGACACGCCTTCTTTAGTGAAACTGACAGAGGCCACACCTTCTTCATTAAGAAACAGGCCACACCTCCTTCACTCACAGACACAGAGCCCACACCTCCTTTAATGAACCTTCTTAACTCAGACACAGAGGCCACACCTCCTACACTCACCGATGCAGAGGCCACGCCTACTACACTCACAGAGGGAGAGGCCACGCCTCCTTTACTAAAAATGACACAGAGGCCACACCTCCTACACTCACCGATGCAGAGGCCACGCCTACTACACTCACAGAGGGAAAGGGCACGCCTCTTTTACTAAAATGACACAGAGGCCACACCTCCTTTAATGATACAGCGGTCAGACCTTCACTGATAGACACATAGGCCACTCCCTTCACCAACACTAATAAACACACAGGCCACGCCTCTTCAATAACACTGATGGACACGGAGGCCTTCACTCACAGAACACAGAGGCCACGCCTCCTTCATAGACACTGATAGACACCCCTTGTACTGACACATAACAGAGGCCACGCCTCCTTCCCTGAGACTGACAGACACAGTGCCTTGAGTGTCTCTCTGCTTCCTTCGTCTTTAAACATTCTCTCCTGTTCCTCTCCCAGGTGAGCTGCGATGTGATCCCTCACTCCTGACACGGTCAGCACTCGCCTCGCAGCAGCTATCTGATGTCCTTTTGCCCCAAACCTTGTAAATACACACTCCATAACAGCGCAGGCACGCGTGTCATCAATCTGCGCCGGGCGGTCTTTCGGCTGAACCGATGGCTCTGATTAACGGCGGCGCGAGTGTAGAACGCGGTTGGACGGAGATCCGGGACAGGTGACGTGACATGGCCGGCGGAGTGCGCGACCTTCATGCGCGGAAGCGAGCGGCGTGTATGGAGGGCACCGGAGGGGGTGAGACTCGGGCACCGGCTGGAAATGTCACCAGTCAGGCGTCAGCGGGGCGGACGGAGCGAGGCCGGGTCAGCACCTGGAAGGGCGTCCTCTAATTAAGAGCGTGTTGGGTCGCGTGTCCTATCAGGCAGGGACAGGGCATTACACAAACATTTCCCTAAACACACACACCCGCGCGCACACACACACTCACACACGCTCTCTTCCTCTCAAAGGCACACATAAAAGTACAAGTTGGAGACGTGAGTGCAGCAACAAAGTCACACTATTCTGGTGACCTTTCGAATGGTGGCTAAAAATAGGGCGAAATTTCCATTCGAATTCATGTTACACTGAGCGCTGAATAATTTATCAGTTCGAGCCGTCAGCTGGTTTGTGTTTTCTTATCCCTTTTCGCCTTGAAGCCCCGAAAGCCCACAGGTCTCCGAAATCCATATCATAAGCCGTGTGAAATGAGACGAGCCGGGATTCTTCGATTTGAATCTCGTTAAAGCTGTCCGGCTGCTTTAAAATTCCACGACACTTTTCCACATTTCCTTTTCAAAAACGTAAAAACGGATACGTGATGTGCGCCCCCCCCCTCTCTCTCCCTCCAAAAGCTGAAGAATTATACGACTAACGTAGCCGTAGTCGTAAACTCTAAATTAGTCTCATGCAAAACAATTTAACAGTCAAATCCTTAAACGTGACAAACATTTGCACAGTTTATTCAAATACGATGCCTGTTTTTTAAGCATCACGGAAGTCCGTCGACCGTATGAGATCCCTCTTATCACCATGGCAACTACAGCAATGCGTTTAAATGTCAATCCGTTTCTTCTGTCATGGATATCTTTTGGATTTGAATCGATCCGATCGATCTGCTGATTGTGAGTAAGAAACATCAGCTACGTGCAACACACAGGACCAGAGTGATTGTAGCGCAGGAGGTGAGAAACCCGTTAAGAGATTTAGAAATGTAGAAACATTTTCAGACACACAGCTCGCCGTATAGGGGATAGGCCACGCCCCTTTCTAGAGTCTTTCATGCTGAGCTTCACTCCATTCAGTTTTTTTTATTTTATTTTATTCAAGCTATGACTGTCCTGCTTTTAAGAAAATATTATAAACTAGTGAGAAACATTTGCTTCCCGTACTGTAAAAACCTGTTAAACAGACGTCTCTCCCCGCGTGGCACCTGATTACAGTACAGCACTTCTACACCTTTACTCATCCTGGCCGTCAGCTGGCCTCTCTTTTCCTCTTTCCCTTCATCCATCTCTCTGACAGATGCTTGTCGGGTTCTCCTCACCTCTGCCACCGTCCTGACTGGCCACTATCACTCCACTTCATTAGCCCTGTACCCCTGTAACAGCGGCGTGCTCTCCGCCGCTAATGTCAGAGCGCTGGCTTCGGGGGCCAGACACGGCCATGTGCTTCTGCACACACTCACACACACACACACACAGGTACGGGAGCTGGCATTCACAACGGAGATCCTGGCGGATCCCAAGATAAAAGAGAACAAGATAAAAATAGGAAGGAAAGAACGCAGAGGTCAGGTTTAAAAAGAGCAGATAAATACATGAATGAATGAATAAAATGCAAAACATAAAAAACAGGAAAATATCCTGAATATAATCTAACCTGTCTACACTTAGCTCTCATTAAGAAATTACGATTAACCCAGCATTAGATTGTTGAACCTTTTTAAACGAGTTAATATACCGCAAGTCTTCAAAAATGTCTCTGTTCATTTTCCATCTGAAATACTTAAAAAATAAATAAAATTAAAAAAACGTCTGCAGGTTTAAAGAAGGTAAACGGAAGGAGATGTGAATTTCTCATCCTTTTTTTTTTTGCATTTAAAAAGACACTACAATTTTACAATTTCCCTTTTAGAATTAATAAAGTACTCTTTCTCTTCCTCTCTCTCTCTCTATCTATCTATCCATCACAAGAGATCTCTAAGACACCTTATAAATGGTCCCCCTTTACCCGACGCTCCTGTCTTGTATCTCCATGGGTTCGTTGCATATTGCCGCTGCCACATAACAGGCTGATTGGGTAACTGTATAAACGTGCAGGTCTATTTGGTGTCCCTATTAAAGTGGACAGTCTGATTGTGTGACTGGTGCGAGTGACTGGATGGTGATTTTTTTTTCCTCGCTCTCCGTGCGCCGCAGAATGAACAGTCATTTTAATCTGCTGTGTTTTTTTTATCATTATTTATTTATATTTGAATCTCGGTGCCGGCGTGTCAGCCCCCCTCTCCTCGTCCTCCGCTCTTTTCTCTTTTCTCCAGCCAGCATGTTGAGAAGAGAAATGAATAGGGAACTCTAATCCGTGGCTGCCTATGGAGAAATTTTAATCTCGGGGGCTGTACGGATCCGGACCCAGCATGCCGAAGCAAAGACCTGGCATGTTGAATATTGGGGGAAAAGAAAATGTAAAAAAAAAAAAAAAAAAAAAAATTTTGTAATAAAATAAATAAATGAGAAAGCCACGGTGCCTGAGGCAGATGGGACGGAAGAAGAAGCAAAGAATTAATGGAAATGAGTAGAGTGAATTTGTGAAGAGTGATGGAAGACGGGTTTAATCTGTCCAATGTTAATGCAGAAGGTGAAAAAAAAACAAAAAAACAGGAGGTGACACGGTGATGTTTAATGTAATGTGATTAGCGAAGTGTGTACTGTAGTGTATAACTAAAAGTTCAGGACTAGTGGAGCTCGTCAGCTTTGGTGGAACTGTAGTGAGAACACATAACTTGCCAAGATTAATGCAACCGATTGAAGAAACCCATAGGATGACGTCATACTCATGGGACAGGTACAACTACAGTAGCTGGAAACACCCTTAAAAAACACTGACCCTTTGCACGTGTCTTTCATGGTCCCATTTCAAACTGAATGTTACTTATCAGATGCTGGTGCCAAAACCCACATCTGATAGCATGATGTCATCTTAAACAACACTTTGTCTCCTCAGTAATCACTTCTAAGTCCATGTTGCGTTTCACGGCTAACAGGTTTCTAGCACAAGGCTGAGCCCCAAATCCCTCTCTAAGTGCTGATCAAGGCACTACCTAGTGTGTGGAACAAGGGATTGTACACCCTACATAGTGCACTAGCTTTCCGTTTAAGGCTATTTTATATTCGACCACAGAACAGTTAATTAGCTGTAAAAATAATAAAATAATAGTAATAAAAAATAAATAAATAAAATATTAATAATAATAAAATTAATATCAATAAATATAACATTATATTATATAATGTAATAATAATATTAATAATAATAAAAAGAATCTACATCTATCTAATAATTGAAATTTAAGTATTAGTTAACATTCCCATTTTATGAAGCGCTGAATGAGCTAATGCTAAGTCTAACGCTAGTAAACGCCACACTGTACAAATACATGATTCCAGGAGAAATCATGTATTTGTACAGTGTCTGAAATAATCACATTATGACGTCAAATCAAACTTGTGCAAATTTATATCCTTTTCACAATTAATACCCATTTTCACACGCTGAAGTCACAGAATCTGAATGAGATACAAATTCCACCATGACGTCCTGTATATGAAAATAATTAGCAGTACAGACGCTATAATTTTACAGGTTACTTGTCCAGGTTACAGTTATTATCAGATAATATTTTAAGCTATAGTTCTGGACTCCTAAAAACACCACAGGTTGTGTCCTAACGTCGGTTAACGTTGGAACACGTCATGGGAGTCACGTGACTGCTCAGTTGTACAGAGTTGTACAGAGTCTCTTGTAGACGTTTGTCCTTGCTGTGACCTTGAGCCTATTTGGATCGATTCCAAAGTCTAATCAGTTCAGTTTCTCCTGGTTATGATGATAATTTCATATCAATCTTACAAACACGCAAGAACTTGTTGTTGAGGAATCTCGTTAGCGCTAATCTCTCCAATCAGACGGATCACGCCTCCACAACTTAGTGGGATAAAAACCGTCTTTATCGTCTCCGGCTCACTGTGAAGATGTTTGTAGCTGCGCTTGGAGATTAACAGTCCTTCTACTTCCTACTTCCTGTGCAAAAAATATTAGTTACGAAAACTTCCCTCCATAAACTCCCTCCATCTGGAACGTCATCGACGCGGACATTGATTCCTCTGTGTGTTACCATGGTGACGAGATCGTCTCAGATACCTGTTGCTGCTACTCTGGAAAAATTTATAGTTCTGAAATAAAATACTGAATAAAATACTGTTTATCGAAACAAAATCTGACACTGTTACAAAAACGTACAATGCTAAAATGTACATAGATGTGATTTGATTAATTTATAAGATTAACAGTTTAATTTCTAAAGAGATTATAATCATGCAGGTTTTTAGCAGATTAACAGGCTATGTGATGTAAATAATCTATTGAATATAGATGTAGATTTACAAATGATTATATAATAATAGATAAAAATGTAGATGTAGATTATTTACATGTATATTAAATATTATTATTAGACAGGTGTAGAGTATTTTATTTGTCTTTTAATAATTTATTTTATTATTATTGTATTAATACTTAGTTTATTATTATTATTATTATTGTTATTTTATTCTTTTTTAATTCTTTTATATCTATTATATTTTTAGAAAATTTTTATTGTTATTATGTAGATGTAGATTTACACATATGTATATTAAATATCATTATTTTTAGACAGATGTAGATTATTTTTAATTATTTTTATTTGTCTCTTTTATTATTTAAAAAATATATATTTTATTGTTATCATTAGCTTTTTTAATTTTTTTATTTTATATAAAATAGGACAGTTTTTCTCCAATGTTGAGCTTAGGTTTAGGTTTCCAATCTTTTCAGATAAATCCCGCCTTCTGAGTTATGATTGGTTAAAAGAAGTCAGTCTCATCTGTGATTGGTTAGATGCTTTACTTCGTATGAAATACAAATTAATTTGTGCGCCTTCCACAGCCAGAGAAACAACTGATGATAGTTTAAAGTAAATACACCCAGTGGGGGGTGGGGGGGAGGGGGATTTATTTGTTCTCACAGAGTTCACGATTATAAATAGGAGTTAGATAGTTAGATTTCCTTCCAGGAAACTTGTCACAACAACGACCACGTGGGGTAAAAACATGTGCAGGAAGAATGTAAGAGAAAAAACAATCAGGGTTATATTTACGCAGGTTTTACTCCGCCGGATCGGGCGCGACTGTTCTGACTGAGGCATTTTTATTCCGTTCGCACCATTATTCCCGTCATTACCGGAAATTTCAGCGTCCATTTAGACGCACCTTAGCGATCACACTTCCCTTCGCATGGAGCAGTTTCGCTCAATACAGTTTGGAATCTCACTTAACACGGCTGAATACCCCGTACGGTCCACGTCGCAGGGACCTACAGGCAATCGGAACACAACCTGTGTGTACGTGATCCTGTCTTCCACATGAGTAGATTTGATTAGCGTAAGCAGAGCGTAGTAATTTTCTTTCATCGTGGGTCTCGCAGGATCGTTAGAGGTGCGTGAGAAGTAATATGTTAAAAGACCCCTGAAGTCACACGTTGTTTAAAAAAAATAACAAATAGAATAAAAAAGCTTTAAGTGAAAGTTCTCTACTATGAGCTGCATGTGTAAGTTTTTTTTTTTTTTTTGCAGTTTCCTTTAAGTCATTTAATTCAAAAACAATCAATCTGAACCGCTTTACAACATCTGAGCCGAAAGAGTCGACTCTTATTGGTGTGAGCGGAGTCGCTGATAAAAACTGGAAATTCCCAGTATTACAACAAACACAGGGAGGAGAAGTTTACGGGTAACAAGAGCACGGAGAAGCCGATGTGTATTACAGGTCACACACACTTACACTTACACACACACACACAAATCACACTCACAAATCACACTCACGTCAAAGCAAACTAAAGCAGAGGCAGTATAAGGACATGGTGTAGGGCCGCAAACGTTTAAACAAGCTAAGTTTAGAAGACTGAAGTTAAGATGAAACTCTGGACGGAGATCAGGAACCTGCGGATGAATAAAAAATAAATAAATAGAAGCAGACAAAATTCTGCTCAAGTCTTTACATTTTTAGAGATGGAGTGAAAAAAAAAACATCCATTTAGTTCAGGATTATTTTGTGTTGTGATTCATGTATCTGCCTTTTTACTCCAAAGCAAATTAGTCTCAAACCAACTCATTACACACACTTACACCAGTCTCGCGACACCGCGTGCGCTAATTAGTCGAAAACTGTGCATTAGAAGGCCTGTGTGACCACGTTAGAAGACGCTCAACCCGCACGCTCATTGTCAAGTTCAGTTTTGAGACTTTGGCGGCGTTTGAGGCAGATGACTGAGATACGCGAAAAATCTTTTTGCTTAATTAAATTATTGTATCGTTTAAATGCTGCGTTTGAGAAAACTTTACTTGAAAAACTTTATGAGTTACATTTAATTACTCATTAAACTTTTTTTTAAAGGTTTAAAATGGTAACAAAATTGGGGGGAAACGTATAAAATCATGATACTTATAGAATCGAGATTATTGGACCTCCCGATACCGGATACGATGTTATCATGGCACCTAGTTATCGCGTCAGTATCGTATCGGGGGGAAACTGGTGATTCCCGTCGCTACTTATTTTGAGATTTCGTCATACTGTCAGCGTTTTGATTCACAATTTCAGACTTAGATTTAAAGCTTAGAGGAAACCTATATACTGTATATAGTGTTTATGAGTATTGGGATTATATTAAATTCTACTCATACAGCACAGCTGGTGAATTGCTAGAGTGGTGCGTTTTTAGTGTTTCCTTACGGGCAAAAAAGGACAAAGTACAGTAAAATTCACATAATGAGAAAATATAACGATGATAAAAAAAAAAAAAAGCCATACTGGGAAAATAAACCCCCACAGAAAAGATTCATTCATACAGAAAGTGCACAGAAAGCTCACAAGGCCGAGCTGCACTAAAACCACTGAGGTCCAAAATGTTAGAGATAATAATTCTGGTTATAATTAGTGATTTGGATGATTTGTTTCAGCTCACTGATGGGACCCTTCTGTCACATAAATTGCTCACTAGTTATTTAAAGTATTTTGAGAAATATATTTTTTTCTGAAGTGTATTTCAGTTCTCCACATGGCCTTATTAGATCCTTGAACAGAAAAACGTATGTATGATACATCTAAGTCGACTCATATTGACTCACTGGAACAAGACTCGTATTAATGTCTCTCATATCAATAACTCATTGAAAAAAGTCATCTCATTAATGACTCACTAAGAAGAGCTGACTCGTACTAATGACTTTCTGAAACGAGTCGACTTGTATTAATGACACACTGAAGAAAGTTGTCTCATATTACAGACTGAAACAAGTCGGCTCATTAATGACTCACTGAATAAAGTTAACTAGGATTAATAATTTACTTAAAAAAGAGTCGGCTCATGAATGGCTCACTGAAAAGAACTGACTCGTATTAATGACTCGCTAAAAAACAAGTGGACTCAAATTAAAGACTTACTAAAAATAACCGACTCACGAATGACTCACTGAAAAGATATGACTCGCATTACAGACGCACAGAAATGCATTTAATTAATAACTCGCTGAAAAGAGTCGACTTGAATTAATAACATACAAAAATAATCGACTCACAAATGACTCACTGAAAAAAGATGATGTGTATTACTGATTCACAGAAACGCACCGACTTATATTAGTGATTCACTAAAAAGAATCGACTCGGAATAAAAGAGTAGACTCATGAATGATTCACTGAAAAAAGTCGACCCCTTAATGACTCGTTGAAACAAGTTCCCTTGTGTCAGTGACTCATAGAAAAGCAATGACTCACGGAAGAAACTCATGACTCGTATTAAAGACTCAAAGAAGTCGACTTGTATTTATGACTCACTCAAGAGAGTCGACTCGGATTAGTGATTAGCACTGTGGCCCTGCACCTCCAGGGTCTGGGTTCGATTCCCGCCTTGGGTCTGTGTTCATGGTGGGTTCCCTCCGGGTTCTTCGGTTTCCTTCCACGGTCCAAAGACATGCAGATTATGAAAAGCCTGACTCTTTTTAAGCATCACGGCCCTACCTCGACCTCTACGTGCAACGTGCTTATCTTATTTACACTTAAAAACGGGCCCAGCATCACATCTTGCCTCCAACTGTTTTCAGCAGGACAATTCTCTCTCTCTCTCTCACACACACACACACACACACACACACACACACACACAGACACAGACACACAGTGAGTGTATAGACACATAGCAGCTGATTGCCTGTGACATTAGCCACGCCCACCTCTGCAGAACGAGACCCAGGGCGCTCATGCTGTGGCCTGCATTTTAAAGCGCTTTGCAGGCTTTTATCTCTGAACGAGGACGCGGATCGCTACTGGACGTCTGACGCTTGTGTCAGTGTGTGTGGCAAATCAAAGCCGATTGGTTTAACGGGCTGGAAAGATCTGCGGCTGGCCCAAAAAACAAAAAAAAAAGTAAAAAAATAAATAAAAATGACAGCCCAATTATGTCAGAGGTCAGAGAGAGTTCAGTGTGTGTGTGCGAGAGAGAGAGAGAGAGAGAGAGTATGTGTTTTTGCCCGGGGATCTAAAAACACTACTGTGTTGTCACTGGCTTCACTCTTCTCCCTCTCTTCTCCCTCTTGTCATCATCCCTATGCGCTGCTCTCTCTCCCGCTCTCCCTCTTTCCATCTTTCCCTCGAGTCACTCTTGCATGAGTGTGACGGAAGACGACGTCAGGAAAGAGCTGGTCATATCCGTGCTTAATTTCCATCAAATGACTTTCTACATTAAAAAAAAAATATATATATATATATATATATTTTACTGTGGTACCATGCAAGCCAAATAGGGGCATATGGGCGGGGCTAAACCATGATACAGTCTGTTGATTGGACGACAGAATGCTCCATGCCTGCTCCTACATTATTTCTCCTTTCCCACGCCAATTTTAAGATTCAATAACACATTTACAATTAGGCTCCGTCCCAAATGGCTTCCTGTTTACTATACATTTATATCATATGACTTAAAAAGAGTGGATTAAAATATTGGCACCACCATGACTTTCCGTCTACTATTATTATTAAAAGCAAACGAAAGGATTTTGCCGTCGTGCCTTGACCAGTTGCCACGATGCCCAATTAATTTCAGAAACCACGCTGGCAATAATTTGCTGTGCCCTTTTCTTACGGTGCCTTGGTGCCCTTTGTGTTTTTATTCATTGAAATTATCAAAATATATTTGGATATCAGCTTACTGGGTGGTGTGCGCTCAGCCTGGCACGGCACACTGCTAGAGCTACACATTTAGGCCTAATTTACATTTAAACTCTGTGTGTGTGTGTGTTTGTGTATACGTGTGTGTGTGTGTGTGTGTGTGTGTATGTGAATGTGTCAAATGTTTGTAGTACGTATGTGTGAAATTTCTGTGGCCCATTGGCGTTTATAAACAGTCAAGTATATCTAGTCAGCTTTTCACTCACTAAAAAGAGTCAACTTGTACTGATGACTGACTGAAAAGAGTCAACTTGTATTGATGACTGACTGAAAAGAGTCAACGATTATTGACAGACTAAAAAGAGTCAACTTGCATTAATGACTCACTGAAAAGAGTCAACTTGTATTATTGACTGACTGAAAAGAGTCAACTTGTACTGATGACTCACTGAAAAGAGTCAACTTGCATTAATGACTCACTGAAAAGAGTCAACTTGCATTAATGACTCACTGAAAAGAGTCAACTTGTATTAATGACTCACTGAAAAGTGTCAACGTGCATTAATGACTCACTAAAAAGACTAACTGAGTCAACTCGTATTAATGACTCAGTGAAAAGAGTCAACTCGCATTAATGGCTCACTGAAATGTCCACTCGTATTAATGAGTCACTGAAAAGACTCTCTGAGTCAACTTGTATTATTGACTCATTCAAAAGTGTCAAATCACATTAATGACTCACTGAAAGGTGTCAACTCATATTAGTGACACTGAAAAGAGTAAACATATGAATTACTCACTCAAAGTTAACAGGACTAAAGACTCACTGAAAAATACTGACCCAATGCAAAGAGTCAAATAGTACTAATGACTCAATGAAGAGTCGACTCATTAATGACTCACTGAAAAGAATCAACTCTCTTTACTGACTCAATAAAAAGAATTGTTGCTTTAATGACTCACTAAAAAGAGTCAACCAGTATGAATGACTTAATGAAAAGGACTCGTATGATATATAGACTATAGTCTATACTTATCACTGTTGTCTGCATTTTGTTTTCTGAGGTATTGTGGATATCGTGTTCTCTGTTTATTTAATGCTGCCCACACACACACACACACACACACACACACACACACGAGGCATCCGTCCAGGAGGTCACACTCTGGCGCAGAGGGACGCTAATCACTTCCAATTACGGATTCCTTCTTAATTATGAATTATGCATGAATTTTTAATTAATTTTATATTTGAAAGAGGTTTTTTTCCCTATTTTGTTCCCTCTCCTCCGTACCAAGACCTCAATCTAATTACTGTGCGTTAAGCGGGTGAGCAGCGGCCCTGTCTCTGCCCTCGCGGCTGAACCCTGGGCGAGTGTCTCGCATCAATCTTGCCATCGACTCACAACAACCCGACACTCGTGCTGCGACGGAGTTCTAAACTTTGGGCTTGCTGGAGTGAATAACTGTCAAAGTCCTGGCTCTTTTAAAAGCCTTTAGAGTCAGCAGGATACTGTCGCTTTAGTGTGTGTGTGTGTGTGTGTGAGAGAGAGACAGACACAGTGGACGTGGGCTGTACTGCTCCATTAACATCTCTTATCTCTATCTAACGCTTAGTGTTTTAAGTTCTCAGCACGGCTCTTGGAGAAGTTCTACCCGGGCTGCACGGTGAAGCACGTGGTCCTGCACTAACACACATTAACGAGCCTTTAATGAGCTTAAAATGCCTTTAATTGTCCCTACAAGATACATTTTAGAGGTTTAACAAGCTTCGTCACCTCATCGAGGACCTCGAGGATCAGGTGAGTTGGCCGCAATGAGAATGAAAGGAGGATCTGTAGTTCTGATTCGTCCCTGCGTTCGGATCCGGTGTCTCTGAGACGGCAAGAGCGTCTATCAAACGGTGCATATCGATACACCTTTTATAAGAAACATCTGCTCTTCAGTCACAATTTATTTTGTAATTATTTGACCTTGGGTTCCCTACCCATAATGCAGTTCACCCTACTAATTGATAATGATCTGGTGGGATTCACCCCTTGCTTTATCTCTACCTCTACTAGTAGTAGTACTTTTTTCACAATCCGGCTCTCACATCATCATCTCCTAATGTTCTAGTCTTTGCTGTAGCCCGTTGCATTCTGGGAATCTGCACCACTAATTCCACACATTGCGTTTGAAACCTACCAGAGAGCTTCATGAGGAGGTCGGTGGCCGTCTTGGTGCTGATGTCGGGGCTGAAGAGTGATGCGGCCGGGGTGCCGGGGCCCGGGCCGGGTGGACTAGCGCTGATCCTAGGCAGATCCAGTGAGCTGCTGCTGCTGCCCGGTCGCTCTCTGCCTGGTGGGAAAGGCGGCGTCAGGGCGACGTCCTGAGGCTCCTCTTTAATGTGTGCGTGGTTGGAGGAGGGTTCGCACAGGGCCTGGCACAGAGACGGAGACGGCGAGGTGCCCGTGCCCGACGCCCGCTCCGCCTCGGCTTCCTCCGTGTCGGTGAACGGCTCCTCCTTGACCTTGAGCTCGGTCCGGGGGAAGTGCTGGTGGCAGCGCATGTGCAGCTTCAAGCTGAAGTGGCGCGACGAGGTGAAGGGACACAGCTCGCACTGGAACGTCTCGCCCCGGTCCTGGTGCTGGTGCACCTGAAATGATCAGGATTTATTTAATGACGACTGATATTCTGACGTCCGGTTAGTTTAAAGTATGTTTAAAAACTCAGAACGGTCTGAAAATTATTATAGATGTCATCATTATGCATTAGAAACTATATAAACTAGAAAACGTATTCTTTGCATTAATTCTTTTAAAGACCAGCCGAAGCAAAAAGTCAAAGCTCCAGCTCAAATTACACTCTTAATATCCAGATTTACATATTTATCATCAATCAATCAATTAATCAATCAATCAATCAATAAGGTGGTGACAAAATTAAATCGACTTGTTTTTGCCTCTGCTCAGGCATCTGACGCTCGCTAACGTCATCATTCATAGGATTTCATAGCAGTGCTAGTAACAGCTGCTAAAACGGCTAAAGCGAGACGTCTAGCTTTCTTCCTTCCTCTAGACTTCAACACACACAGGTGACTAACTGCTAAGCCGTCGTCCAGAGAGCAAAACCCCAAGAACATTTTCTGCCAAAATCATATCTATTGTTCGAGATGACTGAGTGATTGAGCAAATATAACTTGTTTTAAAACAGATGGTGCGAGAAAAGACGCGTCAGTGTGGTGACGTGTGAGGTTTCAGAGGACAGACGCGTCCACATTAGAATCAGATGAAAGTCACCTGTAATTAGGAATGTTATCCGTCATGACGCGCAAATCTGATCTGACCGAAAAAAATAAAAATACAATTGAACAGTTTGGCTTGTAATGTGAACGTAGCTACAGTATGTGTGGGTTTTAAAAAAAAAAAAAAAAACCTACGACTACTAATTATGACATTTTGTGCATTGATGCAATTGATTTAGTATTACTTACAATATACTTAAAATTAAGCGGAAAATACTTCAGTTAATGAAAACATTTAGATAATAAATAATTATAAATTATGAATTTATCAGGAATATTTGGCAATATTAATGCCTTTTAAAATAAATAATTTCAATAATAAATGTTATAAATATATTAAAAATAAATCAATTATATAAAAAAACTAATTTTTTATAATTCATTAATTAAAATATACTGTATTTTAAGAGAAATTAATTGAACAATAATAAAAAACTATATGAATATAAATATATAAAACACATGTATTTTTTTATCAAAAAAATCTTAAAATTCAAACTGACATTTTGTGCAATGATGAAACATTCAATATTACTTAAAATAGACTTTAAAAATAAATAAATAAATAATAAATGTCATTAAATTAAATATTAAATTATAATTAAAATGTAAATTAACAAACAGTAATGATATAAATTTAAAAATATGGATTAATAACGTATGTTTTAACCACTGTAACATGTTATATAAGGTTAAATCACAGCAGCACTGACGCGGCACGAATCTCACCTTCATGTGCGACTTGAGATTGTCTTTGCGAGCGCAGCGGAAGGGACACAGAGGACACTGGTGGCTTTTTAAGCCTGTGTGGATCACCATGTGTCTCTTCCAGTAGCTCTTGCGTTTGATGACCAGGCCACACACGGGGCACTGGAAGGGTTTCCCGCTGTCCTCCGGTGAACCTTCACAGATAAAATAAAATAAAATAAATAAATACGGACAAAGAAGAAATATTACACCCTCCAGAATCAGATCTTTACGAGCGTGACGCTGCTACCTTAACGTGCTACATGAGACGGTGTCTCAGGGTCGATCAGGGGGACGGGACGGGGAAGCGGCTGTCGATGTTGGCGAGTCCGCTCGGGCTCGTGGTAACGTTTTATTGTGGTTAACTGTATGGACGAGTGACGGGAATAAAAATTCAAATAAAAAGGGGTGCGGTGTTAGCATTTTCCTCACGCTTCTTGCCGCGATCCTCGATCTCGGAGGCGTCTTTGGCGTGGATTGATGCGATCGGGTCTCGCGGCGAGCTCTCGAGATGATTATTGTTGTTGGCTCTGTATCCGGAGCGCATTAGAGCTCGATTGGTCTTATTAGAAGCTGGCATGATTGCATTAGAGGCGGACTTCATAAGTATTCCAGTCGCGTGGCTTGAGAAACATCTGGTAATCAGTGTTTGGCGAAATTGCCGCGCTCAGCCGTTCATTGACCCGGAGTGTAAAACTTCGAGGCTGCCTATTTGCGACGATAAACCGCCATCTGTGGCCCGACCTCGTGCTGCGACGGGATCGCTGTGGAAACTGAAGGTCTTTTTACGCTCATGGGAGGAAAAAAAAAAAAAAAAGAAACGGCTTGTATACGAGGGATTGTCCCAGGATGATACCGGACGCGCCTACGCAGCTGCCGATCATTCTTTTACGTTGGCAGGAATAAGGCGACCATTTAAGTTTCCAGAGCTACTGCTTTACAACTCGTGTTCGTCTGCTGGTAAATTTCCCACAAATGCCTTTTTTCACATTTCAAAAAAGTTCGTAAACGGTGCCAGTGCGGTGGTGTGATGCGAAAAGCAAGTCTGAAGTCTGAAGCAGCGGAAACTCGGATGGCTGCGTTGCATCTGAAGAGCCTGACCTACATTCCTGGGGAATCTGCTGAGATGGACTTGGTTAGCTTGCGCACAAACATGCGCGTACACACACACACACACACACACACACACACACACACACACACGTACACACAGCCTCTGTTTGGCAGTCGATACAGCTGAGAGAGGGGAATAGATGAAAAAAAAAAAACTAGTGGTGATTGAACAGAACCTCAGCGAGCTAATATTTCCACAAATATCTTTCTAAGGAAGGAAGGCAAATAATAAAGGCTGAAGATTTCTGCAAGCAGATGTTTATGAGACATGTAAGAGGAAGGAGTCTCCAGTGTCAGCGCATCCTGAAAGTCTTCTGCACGTTCTCAGAAAGATGCAAGCTGGTATTTTTCATCCTTTATTAACTTCAATGAGAAGAGAGAAAAAGGGGGGAAAAAAAGAAAAGCTGGTGAAAGTCTTTACATCTGCTTTAACATAAACATTGTTTTCCACAATGTTAAGCTTCAAATAGTTTAGCTTCTTGTTCTTCGATGAAACAAAAAAAAAACTAATCTTGAGGAAATTCTTGTGGTATAAGAGGAAGAAAACGGCTCTAGATGTGTGCTTTTATTTCTCCACCATACAGGCTATACCTTACACTTACACGACGTGAGCGCCAGTGTCACCTACACACACATACACACATACACACACACACACACGCTATTCCCTCATGGTGTATCCACAGCCTCAGGTACAGGAGTAATTATGCGCAGTAAGATCTCTCTGGGTCACGTCGAGAAGGCTAAAATAAGGGCTTATGTTCGTGATGACGCTCATCGGAACGAAAATATCCCTGACAAAATAAACTCGGACTGTTGAGAGAGTATTGGATTGTGTCTATTTTTATTTTATGTTACATGAGATTAAATGAGGTCGTATTTAAAATGCTTGGAATTTAAGAAATAATAATAATAATAATAATAATAATGATAACTTGCCTTGATAAAATGCTTAATGTAACAATGTCATTTCTTGTCAAAATATGTATTGAATACTATAAATGCTTCTATATAAGATATACTTAAGACAAAATATGTAGGTTTGCTTACAAAGTTTAAAAAAAAACAACAACTTTAATTTCAATAGTTGTTTATCATCTACATCATTGACATTACAGCATTTTGGCAGACGCCCTTATCCAGAGTGACTTACATTTTTATCTCGTTGTACATCTGACGGTTAAGGGCCTTGCTCAAGGGCCCAACAGTGACCCCTTGGTGGTTGTGGGATTTGAACCTGGAACCTTTCAAACTGTACTCTTAACCCCTGACCCACCATTATATCTTCTAAACCAGAAAAAAAAAAAACACTTGAAGGTAAAAAAAAAAAAACACTTTCAAGTAAAAGCACACAGTGTAGAAGCGTTTTATTACTCTTATACTCAAGCAACTATTATAATGACCTTATATGGTCATAGTCATTTCCTCATCAGCCTCATCTCTCTCTTTCTTCCTCTCTTTCTATGCTAACATGCAAAAATACAAGAAAAATATAATACAGTGCATTACGTCAAAAAGAAACTAAAGCTTGCGGTTGCGATTCAATCAATTATTCGATTTAATCGAACTTCTGATGGCTTGGTTTTCAATTCACAATTGAATTGTGTTGTGTTTTTTTTTTTTTTTTTTTTTTTACAAACAAATTATTTAGAAATATTCAAAGAACTAACATTTTTTTCTCTCATCTTTTTTGCAGAAAATACAAACCGCTCGCATTTCCTGCAATCTCACGTTTTATGAGAGTATCGCGGTATTCTTCTTCTTTTCGAGTTCATGGGCACTTGGTGCAATATCGCCACCTACCAGTCTGGAGTGAAAAAAAAAAGATTATCCCTTCGTACTAGACATCACATTTAAATAATCAACGACACACGTTATACACAGTATTACCATGTTTACTAAATACTTTCTATGTAGTTTTTTTTTTAATACTTCCAAACCTGTAAAAAATACAGCTGCTTGAAACAGACAAGTGCTTTTAAACTGAATTGAAATCCAACAAACTGCATGAGATTCAGAGAACTGAAATGAAACAGATCGTGTAATCTTGTACTGGTCAGTGACAGAATGCGCTGACACTGGAGACTCCTTCCATCAATATGAGATAAATGTCTTCTAATAGAATACTTCGATTTCCTTCGTTGTTAAAAACAAGAATGTTTTTTTTTTGTACTTTGTAAAAATCTTGTTAAAAAAAAGCCTTCTATCTGATTAGACTCAGAAACTGGAGTTGTGATTCAAACAAGCAAAAAAAAATAAAAAAATAAAAACAGTCAGTATTTAAACTAAGAAACAAAAAGTCAGGCATTGATGATATTCATGACTCGTCTGGATATCAGGCATCTTTCATACAGAATGAGAATTTCCAGATGATGAAATATGAAACTGTAAATAAGGTCAGTTTTTATATTTATTTCACATTAACGCAGATGAATAGATGAATAAAGTCTGGCATTTTATTAGCTATGTACCAAAAAAAAAAAAAAAAAAAAAGAGCAGTCCTTTCAGTCTGCAGAAACAGGTCAAGGTGTTCGAATACCTCTAGTCGTTCACGTACAGGTGATTTTATGCAAACGAGGACGCCTTTAGCCAAATCGCCTGCTGTCAGCCGTCATTACGGCGCATTAAAGGAATTGTTTACATGCATCTGCCATGGTGAGGACAAGCTGTTACCTGCTTGGCTGCTGGGCTTGGTGCGTCCCTTGGGGGCGGCGGGCAGCAGAAGCTCCATGCTCTGGTTGGGCGTCGGGGCCTTGTGGTTCCTGTCTAACTGCGCTTTGGAGTCCTCGGCCGTCGCCAGCTGCGGCTCCTTTTTATCAGCCAGCATGTTGCCGGCGGCCCGAGCTGCCACTTCTTTAAGCAGCGCTGCAGATGAGGTCATGGAGACGAGAGACAGAAACGGGGCAGCCGATGGCTGCTGCTGCTGCTGCGGCGGTGGCTGCTGCTGCTGCTGGCTTCGCTCTGACACTTTCTTGGAGAGCGCGGCGAGCGTGGAGCTGGCAGACTGCGAGCTGAAGGGCGACGCGAAGGAGTCGAAGCGCGCCGGGTCGTCCGAGCGCCCTCCGAGTGGCGGCACGGAGGAAGAAGACGAGGACGAAGAAGAGGAGGAGGTGACTGAAGAGGAGGACGAGGAGGAGGATAAAGAGGTGGAGTTCTTGTCCTGGAGAACAGCGTTGGCTGCTGCTTTCAGTTTCTGGATGGCCGAGTCAGGAGACAGGCTTCCAGTCGGAGGCCATTTGTCCGCCATTCCGACCCAAACGAAGCTGGTGTTGCCCGAGCTGGCGGGCTCCGCCGGTCCAAAAGGGTCTCCGGGCTCCTGTTTCACCACGGGCACCGAGGCGGGTGAAGTGGAGGCAGAGCTAACGCCGTTGTTACTGCTGTTGGCAAGTCTGCGTGCGAGGGCGCTCAACTGCTGGGCGTGATGTGAGGACGGAGACAGCGCCAGGCCCGCAGGCGGAGACTCCGTCCCTCGGCCCAGACCTCGCCCGATCAGCTCTCCTGATTCTATCTTCACCGAGCCAGACTCCAGGAGTCTGCGCAGGTTGCTGCTAAGCGGTTTGGAGAGCCCGTGGGCCGAGTCGCCGTACAGCGACGACACCATGGATGACAGCGAGACAGAGGATACCAGGGACATGTCCTGCGAGGACAAGGTGCGCGCGTCAAGCCCCAGAAGCTCCAGCGACACTCGCTGATTAGGCGTAGCGCAGCCCGACGGGCTCCGGGCCGAGGCGGCGCGGTCCGGCCGTGCCCCGTCCTCCGGAGACACCCGCAGGTCGTCCTGCACATCGCCGTAGGATGATGTCGAAGGGCTGTCGGAATTGTTCCCAAACCAGCCGTCCTCCACCGCCGAGCTGCCCGCTAGCGCCCCGTCCTCGGCTGGCTCTGCATCTGCAAGACAGCAGAACAATGATTTTACACACACTGCAGAAATGAAGTGTGTACCAGCGAAAGAACATCGTACCTGAATCAACCCTCCCCCCCCCAAAAAAAAAAAAACATCAAGAGCTTTGATCTGTTATTTTCCTTCCACTTAATGTCTTTCATCTTCCTAATAAATAAAAGTAAAAAATATTTTAAAATCTCTTAAATCATGACCTTTTCCAGGTCGCGCTCTCATATCGCGGTCATTGTGACCAGTCTGAACATGCAGGGGGATAAAAAAAAACAAACAGAGTGACACCAAAAACTCTTCACCAGTGTGCAATTCGCAACGCAAGAACGACTCGGTCCTCTGCCTGTTTTTTTTTTTTCCTTTTTAACCATTTTTTTTTCCTTCCCAGGGTCTACAAGAGCCTGGTGAAGGGGTTACCATGGCGACGGTCTCTTCGGGGAGGCTAGACAGCAAAGATTAGGGTAATGGAGGTTACAGAACTGCATTAATATTCATGAGGCTGCAGATACCACCGGGGAGCCAATAAGGATAGGGTTAAGGTCACTGAGGGTCATTAATATACACTTCATGTATCAATATTCATAAGCAAAACATTACAGCTTGCCAGACAAGGGCGAACAAAAGAAAGCGAATATTCCTGATACATATTAACAAAGCCTTGTCGAGAACATGTCAAGAAAACACAACAGCCAGAGCCCTGTATGTGAAACATGTCAAAACTTATCATTGAGGTCGTTTTTTTTTTCCTTGTTTTTTTTTTTTTGTTTTTTTTTTTAAACTTCCCTCCGTCCTCAACGTTAAGCGTTTTAAATGGCACCACCTCCGCAGGGGCGGACAGATAATAAAAAAAAAAAAAAGCTGTGGCCGCGCAAAAGGTCAGTGCACCCCTGACACGGGAATATGATCTGTACAAAAAGAAAAAGCAAGATTCATTTGAGCGCTGTGTCCTCCGTATCGCGGCCTCCCTCACCTCGCCGACCTCGACATAAGCCCTGCGAGTTCTTCTCTGTTTACAGGGAAAAACGGCAAAGTCGTTGCCAGGCAACGTCGCCCCCGGTGACCCGCCGGGATCATTACAGTCGACACACATCTGGCCAGCAGCGCTGACTGGAGGAGGGGAAGGGGATGAGGTGTGGAGGAGACGGCTGCCTCGACCTCGCGACCGGACCGGTTCGAAACGAAAGACTCCTTTAGATTTGTCTACGCCTGAGAAGAATTTGCTGTGCATCTCCGTCCTTTCGACACTTTACTTGCTTGTATATCTTATAGACAACGCGGCGCCTGATACTGTAGATGCCCAAAAATCAGTGTGTTTTTCATTTTTTAACTTAATGTTTAGCGCTTTTACGTACAGTACAGCCATGCTAAACATGCCTTGCTTTCTTTAAAAATTTTCCACAATCTTTGTCTCCGTCTTACGTCAAAAACCCTGGATATCGTTCTTCTGGAAATCTACTATTTCCAGAAGAACGATATCTCCTTCCGCATACTACCTCAAGGAATGTGTCCCACTTACTGCCCATTTGTTTGGTTATAACCTATCATATGATGTAAGTCGAAGATTTTTTCTAATCTTGTACCACTGGCACTGGAGACTCCTTCCATAAAATGGCAAATAAAAAAAAAAAAATCTCCTAACACAAAACTTCAAAAATATGCAGCATGAGCACTTAAAACGACAATCAAGCAGATTTATTGAGTAAAAACACACTCACACACACACACTTACTTTCATCACTCTCCGCAGCAACATTCCGCTACTAACGCATGACGTGTCCAATAGTGTGTGTGTGTATGTGTGTGTGTGTGTGTGTACAAACACAGAGTCTCGCAACACTCGTCATTAAGATACCAGGAGCAGGAGAGGGTGAGTGTGTTTTTGAGACTGATTGTCGGTGTGTAAACATGTGTGTTTGTGTGTGTGTGTGTGTGTGTGTGTGTGCGTGCGTATTGTGATGTTGCCGAGCTGCGTGGAGTTGAAGATCACCTGAGCGTAGCTTGAGTTCACCGCGCGTGACCCGCGTCCATGTGACAGCGCGGAGGACGGCTGCTAATGGCCCTAATGTGGTTAGAGAGAAATGGCTGGATTGCTGACCCAAGGTCTCAGAGGCAGAAACACACACACACACACACACACACACCTCACAAAATACACACCCAAACGTGTTGCTCGCGCAAGTTACGCTAGGCACCACTACACCCCTCCACTCTCTCTCTCCCTCTCTGTGGGTAGGGTGACATTTTCCAAGGTCACGACTCCAGCTCCAATTTTGCATGGATTTATCTCAAACACACTACCTACCTGTCTCTCTTTACTTAGTTGTCTCTCTCCACCAACCCGTCTCTCCATACTGCTCTCCCTCCTTCTATCTGTCTCTCTCCACCTACCTTCCTATCTTTCTCTACCTGTCTGTCTCTCTTCACATACCCATATCTCTCCCTATGTCACTCTCTAAATACCCGTCTCTTCATCTACCTGTGTCTCTCTTCGTTTTTCTTTCCATATACTTGTCCCTCTCTACCTACTTGTCCCTCTTTACATACCTGTGCCTTTTTTGTTTGCGTTTCTTCATCTATCTCTCTTTAACTACTTCTCTCTCTCTTTATCTGTTCTCTCTTTATCATCTCTCTCTTCCTTCTTGTCTCTCTCCTTATCTGTCGCTCTTTACCGTCCCGCCTCTATCGATATATCGCTTTACCAACCCGTCTCTCTCTACCTATGTCTGTCTCTCCAACTACCTGTCTCTCTTCACATGCCCCTCTCCACTTACCGGTCTTTCTCAATCTTTACCCGTCACTGTCCACCTACCTGTCTCTCTCTCTCTCTTTCCCATCCTATCTCTCTCCACATCTGTCTCTCTCTACTTACCTGTCTTTCTCTCTTTATCTATCTCGCTCCACCTATTATCTCTCTCTCTTCCTCTTTTGTCTCTCTCCTTATCGGTTACTCTTTACCGTCTCTTTACCTAGCTGTCTCTCTCTCCACATGTCTCTCCCTAGCTGTCTCTCTTCACATGCCTCTCTCCACTTACCCGTCTTTCTCACCCTTTATCCATCACTGTCCACCTACCTGTCTCTCTCTCCATCCACATCTGTCTCTCTCTACATACCTGTCTTTCTCTCTTTATGGCTCCACCTACCTTCGATCTCTTTCTCTACCTACCTGTTTCTCTCTATCAATATCTCCCTACCTACCTGTCTCTCTTCACATACCTGTCTCTCTATGTATCTCTTTATCCACCTCTCCTCATCTACTTGACACCCTCCTAATTGGTCGCTATCTCTTCCCCTACCTACCTGTCTCTCTTTCCTTATCGGAGTTTCTCTCTCCCCTCAGGGTCACAGTCTCTCTCTCTCTCTCTCTCTTTCTCTCTTATGCTTTCTGTCTCCTTCCCTCCACGAGTCCTCCTCTCGTATCTTTCGCTCTAATTTTCCTTCATGCTGTCTCTCTTTTTCTCTCTCTTTCTCTCTCTCTCTACTTTATTTCTGACACTAGTATCTGAATCTAGCAAGAGCAACAAGCAACACACAACTAATAATTTACTGCATGGTTAAAGACACACTTTTCCGTATATATAAGCCGTTATCACACACGTCCTTCCTTCAGGCTGAACAGAGTCGAGAACCCGCTGAACCCAACTTCATCTGATAATCTGGACAGTTTACAGTGTTAGTGTATATAACACCGCAGTACTGAAATCTTTTCTGACCCAGAGCCACAGCGGTGCAGGTGTCCAGGCCGTTTAGCAGCGGTCAGGATGAATCTCCGCGTCCTGACAAGCTCTCTCTCTGCAGCTCGGGTCGGTTTCTCCGGGCGGCTCGTTACCGCCCAGCTGACTGCCGCTCCTGCTACTCGCCGTGACCTCGCGCTCACCATCGCTCACCTCCTGTTTACGCTCGGCTCCTCAGACTCTCTCGCCCAAAGCCACGGCGTTACACAACTACAGAATCAGTCCTCCTGGAGCGACTCGGGGTTAAGCGCCTCGCTCAAGGGTACAGCGCTGGTAGCCGTCAGCCAGGATCGAACCTGTGACCTCCTGAGTCATGACAAAAAAAACAAACCAAAAAAAAAAAAGGACTCTACAAATCACACTGTTCGGTGTAGTGGGAACGCTGCAGTGTGAAATTCTCTCACTTCTTCTTATCTCTTAAACTCTGAGTCCAGTCATATTGCGAATGTACACACAACTCATGCTGCAGCTGTAGTCTATATACACGTAATGTGCTGTACACGGTTCCGGTCACAACATAAGTATCGGGTCAGCCAGGTATATACAGTATCTATATGAATAAAAGAAAGGTTTTGACTGAACGTTGGTCAGAACTCGCTCTTTCAATGATAACTTTACATTTCATACACTGGAGAACCTGAAATCAGTCTCAGAAAAAACAGTTTGTCTGTATATCTGTCCAGACAGATTTGGTCACAACTGTCTGGACAGAATTTAACGAAACCTTGCCAGTCCTTAGATTTCTGCCTGTAAGTTTAACCTGCACCATAAGTGATGTTATGAACAGTTACGTTTATACTTTAAATTAAGCTACTAATGCGCTACTTGCTGAATGTAAACAAACACCTGCACCAATAGACATTAATTACAAAAGATAAACTGAATATTTTAACTGGTATTAGTTCATATTTTCACTTTGGCTGAAATAACAGCGCTGAAGTGGTTTAAGTGAATTTTAACGTGTTGGAGCCATTTTTTTTAACAAAACTTCATCTTTATCTGATCTATTTTTTCCATTTCTCATCTGTGATTCTCTCTCCGATTACCGAACAGGGAGT
>JAQMYJ010000039.1:2289848-2300208 GCA_030014305.1 Clarias laeviceps
TCAACCTTACAGAATGTGATTTCTTTGTATTAATAAGTTAGACAGAGATTCTGCTGTACAGACAGACAGACAGACATACATGTACATGGACTTCAACATGAAATATTAATAATATCACTGATTACATTAAAGATCAGCAGATTATTTTTAGTTTTATCCATTCAACTCGTTGACAGTAACCGTCAACGACTCGTATTACGCAAGTCTGTGATACATCTAATGTTCAATACAGGCACAAACTGGGAGAGAAATCTTGATGTGTAAATATAAAAATCTTGTAAAATTCACTCACATTTACATTTTTCTTTTTCTTATCCTGCAAATTCTAAACTATCAGCAGTTTACTTTAATCTAAATCTACTGATTAACAGGGACCTGTTTTAGCTACACAAAACTTTTTACAGAACTTTTACCTTTTTTTCCGTTGGTGAAAATGAAATTGTGTACACACACACACACACACACACACATCTTTATTCTTTCACTGAGCATTTCTACTGCATAATTTCATTCCATATATATGAAACTAGAATTTGAATACTGCACCAAGTAGGGAAAAAAAACTACACCAGACAACTCTGAAGCTAATCTCGTTTTCTGATTCGAAAAAAAAAAAAATCTAATTTGTTTTCCTTAGGCTTGGGAGGAGTACTAGAATATTTTTACTCATACTCATGATCATTTCCTGAGAGCCTTCCGAGCAAACGCGTCTTGCCACTTTTCAATGCGGCCTGAACTGGGGAGGAAAAGACGAGTGCTGCCTCAGCTCTTCAACACTGGAAACTACAGGTCGTCCCCGACGTACGAACGAGTTCCTTTCCGGGAGCACGCTCATAAGTCTGATTTGTTCTTAAGTCCAACAAAGTGAGTCTTATACACCTTTGCCGCGAATATAAATATAAAGCAAACCAATCCACTTAAATAAATCTGTCCCCTTTCCTCACACTGCCATCATGTGGCTAAAAAACGTAAACTCGTCTAAAAAAAATGTATCGCAGTGTTGTCTCTACACCTTTAACGTAGGGGAATCCCGGACGCCATTTTGTCAGCTGTTTTCCACTGTATTGGACTGTAAACTCTGTTTTGTTGAGGATTTTCCGAAATTAGGATTATTCACCATCAGGACAGCTTTACAGGGCAGACATTTTCTATCATCGTGCTCCCGAACTGATTGATTGAAACCGGTGAGGCCGACTCATTTCTCCCACACACACACACACACACACACACACACACACACACATACATACATACAATATACCACACTATAGACATTTTATACATTCACTTACACACTGAGAATATTGTATATAATTGTAAATATTCGTATCTGGTGCACTGCAGTGTCTATTCAATATACATGAGCTACTTTCGCAATTGAACCGGAAGTAGAACAGCGGTCCGTTCATAACTCGAATGTTCGTAAGTCGGGGGCTACCTGTATACAGTGTTAGCATTCGGTATCACCTCATAATTATTCACATTAATCCTATTAAAGGTGCAATAGTCTTTTTTTTTGGTGTTCTGACTTATACAAACATCCTCAATAGTTTGTAAAAGGTTTAAGCTGAAGCTTTGGCACGACGTATGGCGGAGCTTCATGAACATGAGGGGGCACCGTAGATCCAGGGGGGTGTGGGTTCAATTGAATGTCAAATCCGCGTATGCACTAGGAAAGTAATGTCACTTATTGCAACTTTAACTGGATAGCCTCACTTTACAAATTGCTTTGGAGTGGTTTTGTGAATGTAAGCGATGAGAATGAGAAAGAAGAAGAAGAAGAAAAAGAAAAAAGGCGGCGAAGGAGATGCTGCTGGTTTTCCCTCCCAGACCCACATGACTTGTGTGAGGTTGTCTACTGACATACTGCGGTTATTCTGCACTCAGCGGGCCATAAAAATCGGCCCGGCTGACCCGAGGTCACGGAGAGGGCGCGTGGTGGGGAGGGTGTGTGGTGGTGGTGGTGGTGGGGGGGGGGGGTTGTGTTGCTGTGAACAGAGGGCAGGCTGCTTCAGCCGAGTGAAAAGCAGGCACAGAGGCCATTAGTCGATTAAACTAGGGCGCAGCCATCAATATTCCGCTCTCACACAGGCTTGCAGGAGAAGCCGAGGGTCCAACTGCTTTGACTCCGACGCAAATGGACGAGTGCGTACGGTCCGGACTGCAAGTCTCGTTCACTGTGGGGCTGTAGGACGAAACGCGTCCCGCATCCGTGCATGGCTGCGGCGGACGTCGTGACACTCTGCTGCGCAATGTAATCGCCAAGTATTTATAAAAGACGTCAATCGGGAGTGGGCGATCTATCGTACCCTGAGTTTACTTCCGTTTACTTTGAGGTTAGTGCGGTATCCAGTGCGAGACACACGACAAACCCACCGTTTAACTGGACCCGACATTACACCGCCTTCTCTTTTCCGGTACTGATACTCTGAGCCGACATCCATACACATCTGATTGTTTTCTTAATTTTTTTCCCCGATGTAATTATACATTTAAACTGATACCAACAGCCCCAGGATGTGAACAAGATCCATTCCTAAGTCTGTCCTAAAGCTGAATTTTTAGACTCGTCTGAACAGTCACGTGATTCCTTGGACCTTATTTGGTGTCAATGTGTCGGCTGTTTGTCTTAGGATATAGTACAGTATATATTAGAGAGGGAGGGAAAAAAAATCAATAGTTATGTGTTATGATTCTTTTGTGTGGCAATTCATCTATCATCACACCAACTTCAAAATCGATTTATTGCAAAAATTTGTTTGCATTTGACTTTGTAAAATGTTGCAGTTCCTCTATAATCCTACAGGTGGTGCACTCTAAACTATCCAGAGTCCTGTGTAAGTAGAAGCAAATTATTTGCTTTTATTTAAAATAACTAGACGTGCCTGCGACTTCGTTCTGGTGGAATTTAATTGCACACTCATAAGTGCGTTTTTAAAAATATACAGCGGCATCTGTTGAACTTTGGAATGAACTACAATTTTGACGAGTTACTGTTAAGTGCACGGAATGAAGGTGCGAGATCGCGCTTATTAAGTAGATTTCAATCACACACTCATAAGTGCGTATAAAAAAATGTACAGCGCCATCTGTTGAATTTTGAGATGAACTAATGATTTTTTCAAGGTTGATTTTTTTACGATATAAGGGCGTTTTCCGTTTAAATTTCAAAAGTAGCATATTTTTCCCCTCCCCGTGGGCCGACTGTGATGAAACAAAGCCTATATGTTACCTCAAGCTCGGTCAAATACACCTGTGAAAACCTCATTAATATTCGTCCAGTAGTTTTTACGTCATGCGTGCTCAAACAAACAAAAAATACAGAAATTCCAAAAACTATCTTGATGTCCCCCAAATAATTTTTTTCAATGTACAGCCATGCCAGTCTTACAGTTTTATATAAATGAATCATGATATTTAGAATATTGTGATATTTGCAGGATCGCAATACGAATTGTATCAGGTATCATGATTATACCGTATCGCGTGACCCCTGGTGATTCTCCTCCCTAGCACATATTTTACCCTGTATGCATATCAAACATTTAGACGCTTTAAAATCCACTAAAACATCTTAAAAATAAAAAATGCAGTACATAATATTGATAATAAATTGTTGCTCTTGTTTGCACATTTGTACGTGCACTTTATGTTGTCTTGTTGCATAGTTCTTAGATAGTTTTGTTAATTTATGGTGCTAATTTGAATGACATGACGATAAAAGCCGACTTGACTTCACTAATAATAATCTTTTTTTAAATAATAATAATAATAACAACTTTTCCAAAGACTGATGATGTTCCATCTTTTTTCCGATCACTTCCGAACTCATCTTCTCCACTTCAACCTGATCTTTTTGGTTTTTTTGATTCGTCGCCAGCACAGCGTGGTTAGAATGGAAAGTAAGTGAAAATTTTAAAGGAAACACAAAGGTACACGCTGAACACAGAGCTGATCACAACATGATTGTATAAAAACCAACCGAAACAAAGCAAACCACTACAAATCTCTAGCTGAATTTTTATTTCAACAGGCTTCTTCAGCTTGCGAGTACGAGTTGTTCCCAAGTTAGATGTCCTCAACTGGAGGACTGTATGTACAGATCTATAAAGTACTAGTAATGCACCATTTTCCCAGCTGTTCATCGGTAACGGCTGATATTTGTTCACCAGATTTTGACTGATTTGCGTTTTCTCTCGTACGACGGTAGTCTACCCAGCTGTGACTTCGGGAAAGATAGAATAAACGGTGCTATAACACCTCGAATAAAAAGGGACGATGTGCACTGTGCTGGAACACTTCACTGTCTCGGAGAAAGATATACATTCTGGCGATATTTCAAGAGTATTTTTTATTCGCTTTTACATTTAGATTCAATTACGTTTATGTTTCACAAAACGCTTTTTGTTGTGCGATGTAAGTACTGAAAAAAAAAAATCTTATTCAGTGTGAAGCTGTACAGGAAGATAAAAAGCCTGTTGAAAAGCCTTGTTTTTCACGAAAACAAATCTGCCTTGTAAAGGTTATATTAAAGGTTTTATTTTTTTCATTAATTTGACTGACTGAAAAAGAAAGTGTGATGAAGGGCTTTAAAACAGTTTGAAAAATTTTTTTTTTTATATTTTTTATAATGAAGATCTAATTGTTTCCTTGGCACAAAACAGGAAATACCACAAGAATGGCATCGGTTTCAGAGTCGGTTATCGGCCAAATAATTATTTTAATATTGTATTGGTGTCGACCCAGGATTTCTAAACCACACTGTATAGTAGCTGAGCTACAGATCACCTGCACAGAAGCGCGAATCGAAGCTGAAGGATCCTCACACGGATTCTGTTGTATCCGTTTCATTGCGATTAAATTCTGTGACATCACCGCGCGTCTCCACCGACAAACTAATTAGCGCGTGTGTGTGTGAAAGATCTCAGGTGGGAAAAAAAGAAAAGAAAAAAAAAAAAAACCCCGGTGAAAAGTGCCGTGGCTTTCCCTGGACTCGGAGGGAAGAGCTGCGACTCGTTCTGGAGGCGGCGAAACCCGAAAGCCAAACTAATTGGCACCCTTTTGGCAGCCATTTCCTGGCGCTCCCAGTGCATGCTGGGAGCGAGTACTGTTAGCGCACGCGAGAGAGAGAGAGAGAGGCAGTGGAGCGAAGTGTGAGAGAGGGCGGGTTCAGGGGATGGAGGAAGATAAGGAGTGGTTGCCGGTAATGAAGTGTCCGGGGCTGGGTGGTGCCGTGGCCGCCGTCGGCTATGCTAATTAGTCCGCCTGGCGGGGCAGTGCTGTCTTATTAGCGCACGGTTGAGAAAATGGCGGGAATCACTCTCTCTCTCTCTCTCGCCCTCACACACACAGATTTGGGTCTCTCGCTGTCTCGAGTGACTAACGGAGCTCAGCAGGAGGTAGTGGGGGGGGAGGGGGATCCTGCTAATTGGGGATCTCTCACAATCAGTTCTGTCTCAAGAGGAGACCAAACGAGTCCAGACTGATGAACCGACAGCCGTGTTGTAGCTTGAAACCGCTCCAGTTTGACAAGGTTTCGCTTAGTGTGTGTGTATATATATATATATATATATATATGTGTGTGTGTGTGTTCCAGGATTGACCAAAAAAGGTCCACATGAAATGTAAAGCAGCTGGAACGCTGCTGCTGCTGATTCTTTTCACGGTGCTGGAAAGGAGGCCTCGCTCGCAGCACGGCCCTTGCTATATATAATGGCGGCCATGTTGTACCGGGATGTACTACATATTACCATCTGTGTATTTTCAGCATGGCCTCGGCGCTCTGTGGGTACGCCCGGCTCCGTGCCAGAGGTGAGAGTGCTCTTGGAAGAGGAACGAGGCGCCTTTTTGCCTGGAGATTTCTGAAATTCCTCTTTGCAGATGGAGCGCCCTTTCGCTCGTCCGTTAAATTTCCTCCTCCACCTCTTTTGCTTATGGAGACCACACACATATACACACACACACACACTTGATGCGAGATGGGAAAAATTTTTTTTTAATTAATCATCTCGGATTTACCTTCGGAGCTCTGAGTTGATGATTGCGGGGCCTGGAGAGGAGGAGATACACCACGAGTGAGGAGAATGGATTGGGCACTAAAATAAAATAAAATAAAAAAACGCAAACAAAATAGAAAACACGAGGATGTGTGTGTGTGTGAACCAGAGTGATAAAAGTAGCAGTGTGAGCAGCGGAGGGACAGGAAGCAGAGGTGGGTAGGAGTAGGTGTTGTGACGCTCGTGGCACTAACGGGCATTTGCTCCGGCGCCGAGGCCGCCTACCCGGGTTGGCGCTGCCAGGGGAAGCTGTCCAGCTACTGTAAATCACGTTCCTTCCTACTAACATGTCCAAACCAGAGCCACCCAGACAGACAGACAGAGAGAGACAGAGAGACAGAGAGGGAGGTGGTACTCTGGGGGGGGGGAGGAAAAAAAAAAAAAAAAAAAAGGACCGCTGGGGTCTTCTTTTTTTTTTTTTTTTGGTTTTAGTGATATTGGTTTGACAGCAGCTGGGAGTGCAGCCTGAGGCGGTAGCTTCCTGGACGCGAGCCTGTCACTCAAAACGAGGGACACTAATCAGGAAAGAGGGAGGGAGGCTTCTCAAGCATTAGACGGAAAGGACTAGGGAGGGAGACTGTTACAGAAAGACAGAGAGAGAGAGAGAGAGAGAGAGAGAGAGAGAGAGAGAGAGAGAGAGAGACTCCTCTCTCATTTACATGCAGGTCCAGGAGGATGGCGCGCTGATTCCTTTTTCCAATCTCCATGTTAAACGGTGGCCAGGGCGGCCCATGGTTACCGTCGCATTGTTCTCTCCGTCGCATCGATACCGACACGTGAGCCAGATAACGGCTCTGAAATAAACCGGGGGAAAAAAGAGAGGAGAAAAAAAAAAAAAAAAAACTGTCGGGCCGGAGGAGGAGGAGGAGGAGGATGCTGGAGTGCGAGAGTTATTTTCGTCTCTCCTGTACTCCTGGTGTATTGCGAGTGTATGTGTGTGTGTGTGTGTGTGTGTGTGTGTGTGTGCATGTGGATGGAGCCAGGTGTGTGTCGGACTCGCGTTGCACTATCCCCTCGACAAATCATTGAAAAAGGGAAAAAAAAAAAAAAAAAACAGAGTAATGATCACTATGACAACCGTAGCTGTGCCTTTGGCAGGGAGGAGAAGGCTGACATTTCATGTTGACCTCGAAGCTGAATTGAGGCATCACTCAAATCGAAGGCTGTGTTTGAGCTCGAGTCGCTGGCAGGCTGGGGGGAAAGAAAAAAAAAAACAACAACAACAACAAAAAAAAAAAACAAAGCGGGCTGGTGTCACGGAGACTTCCAGTGCCGCGGAGCTTGAGGTGGGATAAGTCTGGAGGGCCCGCAATACGTACAGTACACACACACACACACACACACACACACACACACACACACACACACACACACTGATCAGGTTTCACACAGGATTACCAACATGACTGGAAGCACTTAGAAGCTGAAGTACCTCAAGCACCAGTTGGTTGAACTTGATTTAACTTTTTTTCCTTTAACGCGCTGAACTGAAACTAAATGTTAAAAACTAAACTTTTCTTCTGATGCTGATTCTGAAAATTTTGGTAATTAAAAACAAAAGACTGACAGATCAAAATAAAGTCTTTAATGAGTTTAATGAGTTTTACATTTAATTCTGTGTTGCTATAAAACAGAAACTTGAAGAGGAGTTCAAAAAGCATCGTTTAAATCGGTTATAGAATCTTTACACGTTTAAGTATGTTCTTGTAATTTTAAAAAAATTAACCTTTTATTTTTCAACATGTGGCCTATTTAATTTTGTTGTTACTCAGATATTCATATTTCAAATGATGTCAAATTTTTTGGGACACCCTGTATTTAGAGGAAGCCATGTCGTATTGAACGTAAAAATATTTTATAAATAAATAAACATTCAGCAAGTGTAGTCCAGTCTCTCAGTTATTTATTGTTTTTTTGACGTTACATCATAGTGCTCTATCTCCAGAATATCCACATCTGTACATCACATCTGTACCTCACATCTTCAGCACTTCCTCATACCTTGTCACCTTACAAAGTTTACGCCTAACTAACGCCATGACGATACGCGAATACTAATTCTGCACAAGAGTCTTGTTTTCGAAGCAGCCGTATTTATTCATCCTTACGCCTGATCGCTCCGCACGCTCGTATTGTTTAAAACGTTTATAATCGTTCATATCTCGAACGCTAAGGCCGCATTCCTCTTCTGATCTGTTTAATATCTTAACGAAAAGCAAATAAAGGAGGCTAATTAAACTAGACGCTTTCTGGCCAAAGCATGCGTTCTTCGTTTGTTGCTCAGGGTTGCCAGGTCGACAAGATTTCCATCTAAACTAATTCTAACATTAAGGGAAATGCACATATAAAATGTTACTTGGCGACTGCTGGTTTGTTGTGTCTCAAAGGAGGGTGTGAGAGTCTGAAGTCCCCTGCGTTCGTCGATTGAACCAAAAAAAAAATTGATATGCTTATGTCGTCTGCGCAGTGTTACGCTAGCGCCTAGCGCGTCTTGTGTAAACAGCGTAGCGTGGACGTTTTCAAAGGTGGAATGTGGGCTCGATTACATTTTAATGACTTGATATATATATAAACATTGTTTTTTTTATGACAAGGTTATTATTTTATTATACTTTATTATACGGTCTGCTGAGTGTGTCATTAGATATACAGAAATATCAACAAGAGAGTCTCGTATCAAACCTTACTGTACATCGTATCCTACACTTTATATAAAGTTTCAGACGGAGCGTGACTGTAAAACTTATGAATTTACTCAAAGTCCTCCTTGATGCTGGTTTATGCTTCACTATAAGAAGACACGACGCACAGAACACTTCAGATTACTTCGAGAAATGTATGATTTTTTTTTCCTAAAAAAAAAAAAAAAATCTCAAAAGGATTGGAACTAAATTACAAGCAGAAAAAAAACATTTATTTATAAAAAAGTAACTTTTTGGTAAGATGAATGAGTTTATATAGGTCAATGTATGAAAAGTAAATACTAGACAATTTCTAAAATCACATCTATGCAAGTTTAGATTTGCTATACTTCTCTTTTTTCCAACAAACCCCGCCTTCTGCATTATTATTGGTTAGAAGAAGTCAGTCTAGATAGAACTTCCCTGAGCGTGAAACGCGAGCCAATCCTAGAGCACAAAAGTTTGCTTATTTAAAACCAGTTTTGACTCCTGTAGGCCTTAAAGCCCCAGAACATTTTTAGCCATTTTTTTGCATTAATATACATTATAAAAAACATAAATACAAAATAGGGGGCAGGATTGTTTAATATAGGAGTGACGTATCCTTTTTTTCAGCACAGACTAGGCATTAAGATGAAATTAATTTTCATTAATTTTAACCAACTATACAAACATGACTGAGCGAGATAATTATTTTTTAGAAAATTGTCAATTTTATGGTTAATTTAGGTTGTTTATATGTCAAAAAAAAAAAAAAAAAAAGAATCATATGAGCATTTGGTGAGTTCGACATTTTTGCGATGTCATCCCCACAGTAGTTAAATTTCCACGTTTCAAAAGTAATGATACCCTAGTTTCTACATGACATACACTACTAGTCAAAAGGTTGGACACCTCTTCTAATTCCATGGCTTTTTCTCTATATATATTTATTCTTTAAACAAACAAAAGTATAAAAACAATACAAAAGGCATAAAAAATATATAATAATCTCCTCTGAACAGTTGATATTGAGATGTATATCTGCTACTTCTGCTCTGTAAAGCTTCATAACGCTCTAATCTGAGCTGCTGTTTGTTAATTGGTGATTTCTGAGGTAACTGATGACACTAAACGAACTTCTCCTCTGCAGCAGAGGAAAATTTTTGGTCTTGCATTCCTGGGAAGGTCTTCATGAGAGAGTTTCATCATGGAGCTTGATGGGTTTTACAAACGCACTCGACACAATACTGTTCTTGCAGGAACTGATCCAGAAGAGCTGACCTCCATGTGACGTACAATAAAAACTCACTGGTGTTGTTGTTGTTGTTAGTTAATTACCTAATGTCATATGTGTTATTTTATAGTTAAAAAAAAAAAAAAAAAAAACATCCAGTATTGTTCTAGAATATAGAAAATAAATCAGATTTTGTGTCCAAACTCTTGACTGAAAACCCCAAAGCACACTTTGATATCTGAAGCCTGTCTCATCGAAAATCACCTGGAAGACTTTTTTGCTTTTTCAGTTTTAAGCCTTAAACATCCTGAGCAATAAAGATTATGTTGCTTGGCTAGCAATTATAAAACGGCCCAAAAGAATTAGAATTATTTCTTATTTTAGATTTTTTTTTTCCCCGCGGGGGG
>JAQMYJ010000039.1:2300281-2311012 GCA_030014305.1 Clarias laeviceps
CCCCAAATCACTACTTCTTTAACAACATTTAGAAGTAAACTAACTAAGAATACTTTTTTTTTTCAAACTATGTTGTATTACTTACATCTTTATTAAATCAAATTAAAATCTTTAAATAAGAACTGAATTAAATGTCTAAGAAACTATACATCCCCACCCCACCAGATCCCCCTGACAGTAGATTTCATTTTATTTGGATTATCTTGATAATTTTATTTGTAAACCAGCGTACTCGATAGCATTCATGATAACACGCGGCTGAACGTTAGGAGACAGGTTTGTGTATCACAGGGTTTTGCGTCGCTCCTTATCTCGTCTATTATCTTGTTGTCTTATCTAACTGCCATGTAGTGTTTCCTGATCTGCACTACATGTTGTCTAGTGAGTATTTTGTGTCACAATTTTGCACTCATGCCTAGAATGAGGAAAAAAAAACTTCTCACTTCTCTCTTATAAAGACAATAATGACGGTCCACAAGATTCACACACCCTCCAGAGCGGAGTAGATATTTGAACTAGCAGGACTATATATATAAGGTAATGACTCTTGTTTTCGATGTGTCTGATCTGAAAGCTGCCGTCTCAGTGGGCGGATTTTTCTGGCTTTTTTTTTTTTTTTTTACTTGACCTTCTCATAAAAAAAATTATAAAATAAAACCAGCCAGAATTAAAATTTTCACATTTAATCCTTTCTCACCACAAATGCACTAATCACCAGAGATCGCTCAATACGATACCTAGCTGATGCTTCGATCTGTATTGCGATTCTATGATTATCACAAATTTATAAATATCCTGGTTGTATATAAATTTAAATTTTTCAGATTTGGTTACAATTCTAAACAAACTTTAATTGGTAAGTCCTTGACTTTCGAGTTTCGTTCCGAGAGCACGTTCATAAGTCCGATTTGTTCTTAAGTCCGACAAAGTGAGTCTTATACAGCTTTGACACGCATATACAATGTAAAGCAAACCAATCCACTTGCCTAAATCTCTGTCCCCTTTCCCTACACTGCCATCACGTGCCCAAAAATCCATAATCGTGCCTAAGTAAATAAATCTCACAGTGAAATGTAACAGTGTTGTCTCTGCACCTTTAAACTGCGAGGGGAATCCCAGACGCTATTTTCTCTCAGAGCTGTTTTCCACTGTATTGGACTGTGAACTCTGTTTTGTTGAGGATTTTAGGACATTAGGATTATTCTCCATCAGGACAGCTTTACAGAACAGACATTTTCTATCATTGTGCTTCCGGACTGATTCACTGAAACCGGTGAGGCCGACTCATTTCTCCCGCGCACACAGAAAATATGGTATATAATTGTAAATGTAGGTATGTGGTGCACTGCAGTCTCTATTTTTTGTATTATACATGTGAGCTACTTTAACCTAAGATACTGTAAGTTATGTAAGCTACTTCCGTGATTAAACCGGAATTAGAAACACGGTCCGTTCGTATCTGTCGCAATTCGCAGAAACTCGAATGTTTGTAAGACGGGGACTGTGTTTTTATATATATATATATATATATATATATATACACACACACACACACACACATACACACACACACACACACACACACACACACACACAGTACATATAGTGTCAGAGTGATGATGCATGAATTGCCACACAAAATAATCATGATACGTAACTGAATCGATTTTCTTCCCCGTCTCTACTCATTTTAAAATCAAACTTAAAAAAAAAAATCTAAAAGTCAAGAAGGGCAGCAGACTGTCACATTCCATGAGAAAAAAAGAGCAACAGTTTGTTTGTTTTTTTCCTTCTGAAATGTGTGAATCAGTATAAAATATCTGCCTACTTAGTAAACATGATCTTCTCTGGTTTAGTTTCTCTTCACTTCTCAACACCTACAGTTCTGCGCAAAGGTCTCAGGAACCCTAATCTTTTGAGGAAGTTGAAACTGGAGGAAGAGATGCAGGACTGAAAGCACAGCGCTTAAAGAATCAGCACCTCTGCTGTTTTCTTTTTTCTTTTATTTTACAAGCATGGCATTTGTTCAGAGCTCGGTTTAAGAGCGGGATCTCCTCTTGTAAAACTCTTCTTTCTGACCCTGTGTATAACATTATATAAAAATTTGACTTCCATACCTGTTTGAGGATTGGATGTGATTTAGGATTCCTTCAAGCACAAACCTATGAAATTAAGCACAGACCCTGGTGATTATGGTATCAATCAACGTTGCCAGATTAGATTAAACAACAAACAGGGCTGCAGCGTTGGCTGCGCTTGTATCGGGACAGGGGTAGCTCAGTGGTTAAGGCATTGGACTACAGTTCGGAAGATCCCAGGTTCAAACCCCACAACCACCAAGTTGCCACTGTTGGGCCCTTAACCCTCAACTGCTCAGATGTGTAATGAGGGGGAAAAAAAATGTAAGTCGCTCTGGATAAGAGCGTCTGCTAAATGTATCGGGTATCTCGTTCTGGCTGCAACATCTGGATAACATTAGAGCTGTGAAGCTGTGATTTTGGGGCATTGCCATTTTCAATTCCATTTGATTCAATAGGGTTAATTTTTGCTTTATAAAAAGCTGCTACATTTATAAGTACGAAACTGCTATATTTAGGACTATTAAAAGTCCAATAAACAATTAAATGCCAAGTCTCGTACAAAATAATCATCTTTTTTTTTCCTGCCAATCTTTTGCTCCACACTCAAGTCCAGTAGATGGTAGCATTGCGAAAACCGAGGGAAAAACGAGGGATAGTCTTGCAAAAACGCGCATATGTATTTAAGCGCTTTTTATTTTCTGCTAAAGCTGAAAAGTTTTCAAGGAACACGTGAATGTTACACCATTAACCACTGACTTTAATAATTTTAAGACCGTGAATCGATTAATCGAATCGACCAATAAAAGATATATTATTTATATCATGCAGTTTAATCTATCATGTGATCATATGTGGTTCGTGTAAACTTTCTTTCACTAAAACAAATTTGTTACATTTTGGACCAAACCTTCATTAACCATTATCTGTCAATGACGACAAGACATTACAATTCCATGAAGATGCTAAACCTTACTTTACTTAAAACTGTACAGGGAAAAGCTTTCCTACTCGATCTGAAGTAGCCAACACAGTTAACGCTGCTAGTTTAAAATCTTCTCTCTCAAGATACTGTAGCGTAAGTGCACAAACATACACATGTACGCTTTTCACGGCCACTGGTTATTAAACCATGGAAACAGAGATAAATGTATGTAAAAAAATGTAAATAAAAAAGAAAAACACACCGTTTGCTCATATCACTAATCAGACATATCAAAAAACATAATTAAATAAAATGGAGACATACTGGAGGAATCAGTTTTTTTTTTAAAACAATCCTTTATCGCTCTCAAATATTTTGCCCAATCTTCTGTTTGAAGTTTAAACAAAGCAGGAGATCCAGCTCGCAGGTTTGATGAACTGAGAATGGAGAGAAATACTGAGGTATTTTTTGTTTTGTTGTTGTTGTAGATTCAGTGCGTGTCCACTCTACAAACCCCATCATCGTCTACGGAGTGATTTTTTGCAGCGCCATTTTTGAAGGGGTGAATTAGTTTTAATCTACATGATTTTTTTTCACCAAAGTACTAGAGTTTTTTCAAGCCCTTTGACTCTTGTTTTCCAGTCAGACTAAAATAGAGCCAGCTCTAGGAGTCAGGAGAGCAAAGTGGTTTGGCACCACAAAGTGGTTCTGGGTACCAAAAGGATCCTCATAACTAACTGGGGGGGGGGAAGAATGGCGCATTTTGCTCCAAGGTTGAGATGATTCCACTGCGCTCGGGGAGACCCGGTTGAACTTTGTATAAGTTTTGCGGGCGCACAAATGAGAAATTTAGGCCGATACGGCCGCCTAGTCCCGGGTTGGAAAAACAGAAAACGTCAAGTCGGATTCCTCAGCACTCAGTAACAGCGCACCAATCACAGAGTGAAGCTCCACCGGTACGACCTGCATTAACCACCAACGTTTTTGCGCTTCCAAAAATACAATAATAATAGTAAGGGGGCATCCTAAAAATAATCTGCCTGCGGTTGGGAAGTGTGTGAATCGCAAAACCTTGTTTGGATGATGGAATTTAAACTGATTCTTCTTGATAAGTCTGGAACTGTGCATTTAATTTCTGTCCAATGATCAACACCACTAATCTTTCTTCGGCTGCTCACGTCAACGGGTCGCCACGGGGAAACCATCTGATCCGCACACAACTTGGCACCATTTATCCCATTTTAGATGCAACCCTCTCATTTTTATAACCAGCCTTTTCACCAGCGCTGCATGCAGTGACTGGGTAGTATGGGGTGTGGCAAACCCACCGACAGCGGGGCTCAAACCCAGATCCTTAGATCCTCAGAATTTTCTAAGGGATTAGAGAGGGATTTGGGATTCAAGCTAGTTAACTTTGTAGGTCGTGTTGGCAGTGAACAAAAGAATACGGATGGTTCAAACGCGATTCAGAACAACGTAGATGCGATGACAAACAGTACAGACCTACTCTCACCCACACGGAGACCCACAGTTAGTGCCATTAACCACTGGACAACACCTGGGATAGAAATTTATATATTTAAACTTCCCAGTGCTGTTATGCTCTATATCACCACACGTGGAATAAAATATTGTATTTAAAAATTCTCAGTAATGTAACTTGTTTTGCACAGTACTTCTCTGTAGCTCATGTATCTCTTAACTTGTCCACTGCGAGAAGTCGCACTGACAGTTCAATATTGGAGGTTGCATTTTTAGCGGCTTTGTTTTGGAATACGGCCTGAGAGACGAAAGCGGTATTTAATTTCTGACAGCCTTAATTTCTTACTTGTTTAATCTTTTCAGGCTTCATTAATTTGTCATTGATAACCAAGTTGTTGCTGCTAGAGCTTTTTAAATCAAACCTAATCAGAGGAAGAAAGTTTGTGCTGTTTATTGATGATTAGTCGATTATTGAGTGTTAACGACTTTAAGTATTGGTTAAGGAAAAGGAGCGAGATTTGCTGCAAAAATATGTCCAATTTTATCAGATTGACACATTACTAAGACGTCGACGTAAGCCGGAAAAGTTTTTGCAAAATGAAATCTCAGGAGGTTATAAATAGAAAAGTGTTTTTAATTTTAAAAAAAAAGAAAGAAAAGTCTGGAGTCTGTTCTTGCTTTGCAGCCCTGGAGAAGCTCATCATTTGATCTGGTTGTGTTTATCTACTTTGCTGATCAGTGGAACTATTACAGAAAGCTGGTGTGAGAAGTAGCAAGGCGCAAACTGTAATTTCAACAGATACACGTAGATACTAAATCCAGCGGCGCACGCAGCAATGCTCACGACTCTCCAGTAATAACATTCTTTAAAAGCCGCTGCTGTCTTTATTTCCAGCGCTACTTCTTTGTGAACTTTATGTTGCCTGGGAAACGCCTGTCAATCATGACGTGCTCCAACTCCAAATTTTCGTCGTAACAAATTTGAAGTCGTGTTCTCCGGTCTGTTCCTGGCAGATCTGTAGCGTCACGTTATTCCAAACACTTGAAGTCATGATGCATTAATCCAGAACAAGACTGTAAGAAAGTCAGCTTCGTGTATCAAGGGCACAGACGTTGCAGAAATGCCAAGAACAACGTGGCCTTGCGTTCTTTTTTTTTTTTCTTCCCCTCTCTCAGGTGAACACCTGCGGTTTTAAGGTTGTAAATTAAACTCGGTGGCGGCGATGGCTCTCCGGACATGACTCCACATCATGGACATAACTCCTCGCTTTTTGTAAGGCAGCCAAACGCCCCGACTCTTCCTGCTTGATATATCGCCTCCCTTGAAACGTGCTGGCGCTCAGAGTCTTTTTTTTTTTCTTTGCTGCTGGCACTTTTAATCTTCTCGGTCATAAACGGGCCGTGGCTCAGGGAAAAAAAAAAAAAAGGCTCTCGGAGACGAGTTTGCTAACAGGCTAGTTAAACTCATTAACGTGTTGGGACGATGGAGGATTTCGACGCTCACCCGTGAGATCTGGCGGAGATTATATTTTGCCAGGGAAATCCCCAAGGTGGGGGAACAAAAAAGCATTACAATCCTGTGATCTATAATTATAATGTTTAATGTGCAACAATGTAATTTCAAAATGATACTTTTACCCAAAGTTGCTCATCCCTCTAACTTTTTCGATTGACAAGCAAAAAGAGGAGAACTGCTAAAATATTTTTAACACTCATTCTTCTTCTATAACACTAATTATCATATCTCCACTAAGAATCAAGACAAAAGAAGAAGTGCACTAAACAGTTATTGACAAAAAAAAAATTCTTTAGATGCAGCTCTGGCCTTAATCATGGTTTCTTAGCCGTTCCCTGTGCTTCATCTCTTGCCCTGTGTTTTGTGTACTGTTGACACGGATTGCAGCGTTTGGGACGGAGCCGAGCTCCTCCGCGGTCCTCCGAATGCAGCTCTTAAACGTCTGAGGGTTTCTTGCACACTAGGGGACTAACTCGAAGAACACACACCTTTTCTAAATGAATGTTTCTTGATGTTCTTGTTGAACACCAACAACTCACCTGAATGAAAAATTCTTGGAAAAGGGGAAAATTACAAAGACATGATTTCATTCTTTCTCTCACATTCCTACAAATTTCACATTATCCGACAGGCGTTTGAGTCAAACCGGGACTTTTGATGTCTACAATCCCCTGCTTCTCTATTGCACTTATAGTGTTTCACTAGTGCTTGGACAGAATCAAGGTAGAAAGTTTTCTCAGTACTCATGGCCGGAGCCGTGATCGAACTGCCTGCGTCACTTTGCGTCCGAAACGCCGACCTCCCAGGAACTCCTTTGTGGAAATGGCTTGGAGCGAAGTCAGGACTGTACGGGGAGATGTGGCGATAACTCCCAATCAAGTTCCTGTAATGTGTAAGTGATGTTGGTAAATGTTTGTGTGTACAGTTCCCACAGACAGACACGTCTCACGTCTCTGTCGATGTTCAACCATCAGGCTGTCACGACTAAACCACCTTGAATGCCGTCTCTTGTGTGCTGCTACAGCGCACTACATCGATGCCCCTCCCCCTTTTTCTCCCCGGGTAAGAAGAACGAATGTATCCATAATCTGGTTGAAGTCGTACTACCAGTGGGTACAGGACGAGTGAATACAGTCTAGCTTTAACAAGAGGATGGAGATATTTTTTTATCCAGATTGTGGATGCTCAACTATACACACATGTACATTTTAATCATAAACGTCCATGTCCACTATAAAGATTTAATACAAGGTGAAGAAAAGAAGAAAAAAAAAAAAATAATAAACGACTCCTACAGTCTGCGCTTCTCCCAAGCTGTAATGCTCCGGTCGGGATTACGTCATTTTCCTGACATCGGCTCGGTAGACAGACGGAGTGGGGAAACTTTGTGTTTGGGTTGTGTTTGCACTCGGATGAGTGATGCGTATTTTATTTCTGAAACGGCGAACTGTATAGTCAGTGTTTTAGACTTAACAAACAAATCCGTCTACGTGGTTTAACCTAAAGCTAATATTTACATGTATATAGTATAACCAGTTTAACTTTAACTCGAATTTGGGAATAAAACCCTCGAGTTGCATTTTCTTGCTGTGGCTTTTCAAACATGAGTTAAATATCCATTATTTACAAAATATGTATATATTCGCTATAAATAGTGGTGTTACTAGTGTAGCACTTCTAAGAGCAACTATGTTTTTAATAAATAAAGGTCTGTCCTCTTTTTGTGTATTCTTTATGTGTTCAGGAAATGATGACCTGTTTAAATTAAACTCAATTTTTTTTCACCTCACTATACCAAAAAAAAAAAAAAAAAAAAAAAAAAAAAAAAAGAAGTACCGAGCCATGACTTCACAACCTATCAATATCCATCTGCTAAATGCTGTAAATGTTATAAAACGCTGGCGACAAGAACAAAGCGATGCTCTTTATGAGTGCTGTAACTTTTTTTACATTCTTGCACAGGATGATGGATGAGTTGGTTGGAAATATTTTCCAAACGTATTGCTGTGGTTTACATCACCTCCTGTATGTCGTGTCCTCACCAGGAGCGGTAAACTAAAGAGCGATCCTGCACGCTGATTGAGTTGCCTATGATGTACGACCGAGTGAAATCACGTACAGTACGCTCTGATGGTTCGGGGACTCGATCTCCATCTCTCATGAGCTTGAACCAGCAGCAGACACCTGCTACAAACAAACACTCGTGGACCGTTAAGAGTCTGAGATTCGGGGCTTTCTAATGCCTTGTAGAGTGTGAACCAAATATAAGGTACTGAAATGAAAAGACGAACAATCACCTTGTTGTCATCTGTGCGTTCATTTCTATCATAGGCACTATTAGCGTGTTTATTTACAACGGTATGTGTAATGCAAGTGGTTTAAAGTGTGTGTGTGTGTGTGTGTGTGTGGATGGTGATTCTCAACCCGGATCGCTTCTACCTGCTAACAATTCTCTCTGCTACCTCCAACTCTGCCTCCTGTCTTTTCTTCAGTGCCTTGGTCTCTAAGCCGTAGAGCATCGCTGGTCTCACCACTGTCTTGAACACCTTGCTTTCACTCTCGCTGATACTCTTTTGTCACAAAACACACCTGACACGTTTCTCCACCCATTCCAACCTACCTGTACCGTTGACCCAAAGTACTTAAAGTCCTGCACCCTATTTACCTCTGCTCTCTGTAGCCTTACCGTTCCACTTAGGTTCCTCTCATTCACACACATGTATTCTGTCTTGCTACGGCTAACATTCATTCCTCTGCTTTCCAGTGCGTACCTCCATCATTCTTGCGTGCCTTCCTACTGTATCAGCCATGACTGTGTGGGTCAGAGGATGAGATTTGGCACGTGTACGGGTACACGGACATTTTGTATAATGACGTCACGTCTAAACGGCGATCTTCTTCCGTCTTCGTTTACTAATGGCTTCCATGTAGGATTCGATTCATGTCCGAGTAGGCCGTATCGTTTTCAAGACCACCTCTTCAAGCAGACTCGGGGACGGTTCCCAAGCATGGAACGATTGTGTTCTCACTAATTAAAATGGACCAGACTTTGGGGTCGAGTGTTGTCGGAAACGATCCCGGCATCCCTAATGTGAAAGCTCCCTCAGAGAGCACACCGCCTGTAGGACTATAGAGGAATGGCGATGTTTTATACTAAATAGCACTGCTAAAGCATTTGATTGGTTAGAAGGAATCTGTTAATCTTCTACAACAACGCAATCGGGGGTTGTGCTTTTCAAGGGCAGCTCTTTAAACGTTGAGGAAGTGACACAACATGGTCGAATATTCTGTTTTTTTGCTCACTTGTATGTGTACTTTTGGTTTCGGTGTCACACCGAATCCCAGTACATGTTCACACTCGGGGCCAGTGGGACCAGAAGTGGACGACGATAAGGACAGGTGTGTGTGTGTTAATGGGTCCTAAAGTGTCTCGGGGACATGTTTCAAGACTTTGGGATGCTGTTTGTCTGGTCGAACTACTGGTCCGGAAATAAACAAAAAAAAAAAAAAAAAAAAAAAAAAGCTTGATTTTGGATACGTGTCCCCAACCTCTCCTCCTGGTGCGAGTCCTTCGTGTTGGTTTTTCTCTCACTGACACACAAGTCGCAAGCTGATTCGACATGTTTGTGTTGTTTTGTTGGCGACCACAACAACACTGACGGCGGTGCTTTTTTCAAACCAGCTGCTTGCTGTAGTGTTACATGTGGGTGAAGGGGTTTGTGATTTTTTTTTTTTTCACTACAGGTGACAAACAAACCTGGAGGCCATTTCAAAGTGTTAAAAGGGGAGGACGAAAAAAAAGGGGGAAAAAATCTCTAGGCCACAGCACATTGCTTTAAGTCCATTAACTTGTCCAGGTTGGACAGGAAGAACATACTGTCACAGAGTAACAATCCCGAAGTAATGGCAACCTCACTCTCTCTCCCTCCAACATTCTCGTAACACTGTTCTCCTCCTTCAAGATGGCTACGGACATTCTTGCTAATAAATCATGTCCCTTGTCTTTCTTGGCTGGATGGGGTCATTGGTTAGCGTTAGCGGGCTGTTAAAGGCCAGACCGCAGGGCCTGGACGTGCCCATGTGGTACAACATCAGAAAAAAAACAAGAGCACCTCCAGATCTCTCCTCTAACTCTCTCTCGCTCTCTGAATACCTCAGTCTTTGTGTTCTTTATGAAACCGTGCCAGCACCGTCCCTGCGAGATGGTCATTAATCCATCCGGAGCCGTCGACTGCCAAAGGGCTGCGACTTGCCGACATGTGGAAAATCGTTTCCCCCTGTTCAGGTACTAGTCTTCTGTGATGTGTGTGTGTGTGTGTGTGTGTGTGGCTTGTTTTTGTTCGCCGTCGAACGCCAGACCGTTGCGTTACATCCTGAGATGATGTGACTCGGCGGCTGTGCTGCGCCTCCCGTGCGCTTTGATGGTGCGAGGTGGGTGGACGACTCCCGCGAAATCTGTGTTTTCAAAGACTCGAGTTATTTCAGGCGTTTTTTTTTTCCTTCTTCTTCCTCTGTCAAGTGGTTTCTATAATGCGTCGTCTATATGACCTCGTCGCTTCCTGTCTTTCTAGCCGCAAAACGTTAAACGAAAAAAAAAAAAAACCTGCTCCCGGCCTAAAATAATCTCGAGGCCCCGACTTACACAAACATAGAGAACTGCTCCACTGTAAGCAAAAAGAAACCAGAACAGATGTGCGACATCTATTGCGGGGGGGGGGGGGGGGGGGGCC
>JAQMYJ010000039.1:2342665-2353473 GCA_030014305.1 Clarias laeviceps
ATAGAGGAGAACATGCAAACTAAATGCACACAGAGATGGGACTCGAACCCACCAAGCAGATAGAGGAGAACATGCAAACTAAATGCACACAGAGATGGGACTCGAACCCACCAAGCAGATAGAGGAGAACATGCAAACTAAATGCACACAGAGATGGGACTCGAACCCACCAAGCAGATAGAGGAGAACATGCAAACTAAATGCACACAAAGATGGGAATTGAACCTGGATTGGAATCAAACCAGAATAGCCACCAAGCACATGGAGGAGAACATGCACACTTCACACACAGACAGACCCAAGGCAGGACTCGAACCCTTGACTCTGAAGGTCCAAGGCGACAGTGCTAACCGCTACACCACTGTGCCATCTCGTGTGGATTACTGAGCTTTTATATCTGGAATATACTGTCGAGTTGAGATCACTGATTTGTTTCACATCTACACCGTTTAGCAGACGTCCTTACAAAAGAGCTTTAGTCTCTATCAAACACAAATTCCCATGTTAGTTCACTAGGTCAGGGACCATGAATCCGATTGAAAAACCAGGTTGTGTGGAAAAGTCATTTTATACACTTTCTGGCCAAAAAACCCCCAAAAAATTGAAAAGAAAAGAAAATCAAACACTCATTCATTTCATTAGATCACCTTTAGATTTGGTTGCTCCATGCATGTGTCACGCCTTTGTTTTGACAGCATTATGCATCACCATAACATTTGTTTCCATCCAGAGTTACATGACTTTTTGGCTGAGATTCGTGTGTGAAAATAATTCCTCATGCTCTCAGAACACAGTCCTGGAATAAGCCTGTGCCATCAGGGAAGGAAAAAAAAAAAGATTGATGGGATAACCTGGTCATTCAGTACATTCAGTTTGTCAGCTGACTTCATTTCACTTCCATCACTCTGGAATAGGATCAATCTGACCTTTCTACATCCCTCCAAAGTCCAGTCTTTATGCTCCCTAGCATAACTGAAGCCTGTTTTTCTGAAGAGTTTCACTAACTAGTGGTTTTCTTATGGACGCACAGCTGTTTAGTCCCCAGTCTTGTGAGTTCTCATCACATTACAGTATGTCTGTATTGAAATGCTCTCACTTAGACTATTAAACACAGCCCTGGTTTCTACTGTTGATTTTTTTTTTTTGATGCAACTTCACTGAAAGTGATCGCTGATCCTGTTTGTTCATGATTTGTTTCCATCCACATTTCTTCCATGGATTGACAGTTCAGCACCATCATTGTAGGTTTTAATAACGTTTTGGACAGTAGTTTAACTCAATTCCACTAACTTTAGTTGTTTTCTGGTATATGTCTTTTGACATGGTTGTTTAAGAAATGGGAAACTCCTCACTGCATCAGTTAAAAAAAATTGCTACATACTAATCACTGCAGTAATTATCAAATCAAAGCCTCCCTGCTTATTTAAATCCAAACAGCAACATTTTTCTTGGCTGGGCAGTGTATTATCGGCATTCATTAAAAGGGTCCCTATTATGCAAGATTCACTTTTTAGTCATTTTTAGACATTCACACGGGTCTCCAGTGACACCCAAAAAACGTGAGAAAAAAAACATTCCCTGCTGTTTGTCCTCTTTCCATTTTTGTACTGTCTTGGGCTTATTAAGTACAGAAACAAAGTAACAAAATAGCTGTACTTTTTTACTTCCACCTAATTAGGCTTTCGGCTTCACTGCAGAAATAAAGCACGAAACTTGCAGCTCGACACGTATCGAGGTTCGCTGACTACATAGCGAGTAACATCAAAAACTGTATAAAAAAAGATTCAGACCAAATATATACATATTAATTCAAAAGTTTGGACACAAGTTTGCAAAATGTATTTCCTGAACATGAGACATCAACAATGTATTTAAAGTCCTTAGAGTCTGGATTTTTTTTTCCAATGCTATAAAATAACATATATGGAATTAAGTAATTAAGTAACAACAGTCTGTTATTATTTTAAGACACAAAGGTCGAATGCTCCGTTGCTATGTGGTCTTTCAGTAGCCCTGAGCTCGGCCTGATGTATCTATAGACTGTACATAGTAGACACGAACAATGTATTAAAACTGGCTGTTTTTTAGGCAGCAAACTGAAGATTTAGAGGAACCCTTCTCGAGGCTTCCTGAAGGACTTTCAGTCTAGGCCTTGTACATTCAGATTAATGTTTTTTGTTTGTTAAGCCACACAGTGACCTATGAATCATTCAAGCATAAAAATAAAAAAAATCTGACTTAAAGCATGAACCAGTGAGAAACAGGTGCAGATGATGACAGATGATCAGCCGCAGATGATCAGGCCGGTACAGGAACAGACGAGAGGGGAAATGAGGTTGCTGCTGAGGTTGTTACATAAACATCCAGTTTTAAAAATTGTATCTTTAGGCACTTTGCAGCATGTTACAGTAAGAATTTTTTCATTTGCACAGTACTGTATGTTATATCATTACATGTTTCACCTTGGATTTTATTTCCAGGTGAATCCAAGCACATGTGACATTACATGCTAGAATCTGATCTTGTGGATCAGATCTGATGGATCTAATTTTGTGAGTTTTAGGGGCCTGGAGCCTATTCCAGGAGACTTACGGTAAGGCATTAAACGGGGTATGCCCTGGACAGGGTGCCAATTCATTGCAAACATGCATACACACATACACACACACACTATGGGTAATTTGCAAACACCAATTCTTTTCGCCTAATCTGCTTGTTTTTGGACCATGGGAGGAAACCGGAGTACCCAGAGGAAACCCACCAACCCATCACGGGGAGAACGTACAGTATGAACTCCATGCACACAGACCCAAGGCAGGAATCGAACCCAGACCCTGGAGGTGCAAGGCGACAGTGCTAACTGCTACGCCAACGTGTGAAATGCTAAAATATGAAACAAATATTTTAAGAGAAAAACTGTTCAAAACATATGCAATAACATGCGACATGCCTAATGAAGCACGTGTATGAAACTCTTGTGATCATGTGATTATTTACATGCGCTTTTCATGTAACTTTTCTGTAAAAGATTCAATGATGTACACAAAAGTTCTGTTACATCCCTCTGACTGCACACATATTAACAGTAACCGTATGCAGCCCTTTCGGGGGCTCAGCAAAGTCGATGAACAGTGGAGATTGCTTATGAAACACAAGGTGTGACAGTGTGCCAGTATGTTACGGCGGTGCTGGAAGAACTCATCATGAAAGCAAGATGAGGGGGCTTTGTTCCAAATGTCACGATGCATATTTATGGCTGCGGCGGAGTGTTTCCTTTTGTATAAGCACCCGACGTCCACTCCTCCGTCTCCGGCACTTCTGCTTACATCACATGACCGAAAAAAAAACTAAACACACACACACACACAATCGAAACGCCAATACAGTTCCAGTATGACCCAACCTTTTAAGCTGGCATGGCCTTTTAGATAAAAGATATCAAACAATAATGCAAAACATATTTCCCACTACCAGAACTGGAGAAAACAGAAAAATGCTTTTTGTCCTTCCATTAGTGCACTATTGTTTCCCAGCCTGAGGTGTTCGATTATTCTAGATTAGGTCATGCGAATGTTTTCTCTGCTTTACCCTTCAGGTGATAAGGGGTCTGGAAATGATCTGATAAACTCAATTAGGTGCCTTAAACTTGTCCAAGCTTTAAACTCTACATTTTTGGCCAAAAATGCCAAATAATTCTTCGGTCTGTGAAGCGTCCCTATGAAGACTGTCTAACGGCCACCGATAAAAATTAGACCATGGCATTCTCATTCACTTTGTTATAATACTTAACTACATATTCCTTACATATTTCATGCATCTGTATGTTACTTTAATAGTTTAATTAGTGGATACTTTTAATTTTAACTTACAACATCCTACAACAAACATCTGTACTTTCTACTTCACTACATTTCTGCATGGTGTTGCAATACATAACGAGAGTGATGCATAATATTTGAAGCAGGAACATCGCCATGGGCTGGCTATTATACATAACTGCATGATTTGCCTTCCCTAATCATGTAGTAGGTGTTTGAAATTAGAACTGGAGACAGTTGTAGGTAATGACGAAACAGCACGTTCGCACTCAGGAAGCAGTGAGAGAGAGAGAGAGAGACTTTTGATAAAACGGTATAGACGGTGAGAATGAGAGTGATGAGATTAATATGAAGGTTTCATTATCTCAATCTCCCTTTGAAGAATGTTCGCATTTACATGAGCTTGTTTTCTGCATCATGTTGATTGAAGACAAACAGAACTTACTATTTTTTCTTCGATCACAGTTCTATCATCAGCAGATTGTCCTGGTATAATCATGGACATGAAGATGCCACACCATCATACAGTCCTTTACAAAAATTCATTTTGGTAACTTTGTACAGTGTGACTAGTAATAGTCGAGAAACAAGGCGAATATCACACAGTCGCATTACAGATTGTTTCTAATAGATCAAGAGCTACAGTAACTTATTACATCATCAGAAGTGGACATTTCCAAATGTGCGGAGTAAAAATGCCAACAATAATAAAGAATATAACCAGAGACTTTTGCCGATCATTAAAATTAGCATTAACAATCTCGATTTATTTTTGTCTCATAGTTTCTTTTCTTGATAAATAAAAAATTCTGCAAAATTGTTTCTGAATTTGTGAATGTACTAGATCATTTCATCACATTTTACCCGGTTTGCTTACCTAAAGTACTAACTATTAGTTACAAGTTTGATTTTTCCTGTTAACCTGAAACCAAAAATATCTAGCATGCCAACACTGATGCAACAATGGCTATTTGTTACAATGTGTGCTAGGCTGGAGACATGGACACTGATCTATACTCCATCTAGTTTAGCTACCGTAGCATGCAAACACTTTCTCAGTACAATCTAGTTGAATACTCTTAGCTAGCTGTGATTAAAGGTGTTCACAGAGGTTCACCGCAGTATGCAATAGTACATGGCTTATGTAGCAAATTGAAAACTTCTAGTTCCACACTAGAATGGGGTCATGTAAACCTGTCTGAGGTCCACGTAAAAACCACTGGTCTTGGGATTGTAACAACTGCAATTTGTAACAGACAAACGAGGCCAAGATCTCGAAGTAATGTGACTAATTTAAAGTTTTACAAAATACATAGAAAGGCATGTTGTGGTCTGTAGCTAAAACCACCATCTAAATCAATGAAATGAAGAAATATTTAAAGCACCAGCAGGAAATGTGTAGAAAATGTAAGGGACATTTTAAGTGACAGCACATGCTGGACAAATGAGGAGTTGACAAAAGACAATTTGTCTCTATAACAAGGGGTTTGACTAACTTCCTCCCCTTGTGTGGTGTGTGCATGCCTTCAGGACTGGGGTCATAGAGACCACTTCCACCAAGGGGTGGAGAACTCATGGCCCTCAACCATAGCAGCCTGGGACTGTACTGTATGGTCTCTCTCAGACATCACTCTCATCCACACAAAGCTCTTTTCTTTCATCTCCAAGAGGCTCGGTGGATTTCCTCCAAATTGCACAGAGCACTCGTGCCCTGGACTTGGCCTCTTTTCTCCCCTCGCTCTTTCCCCTATGATCTTACCCGCAGCATAAAGTGGGTTCAGGGGTCACGGATAACCATGGAGAAATTGTGATGTATCGGGATCAAAATCGAAACGTAGACGATCTCATGATGTGTCTCATTAGCTTCAATTAGCTTCAGTAGGAGGAATTGTGTGTTGCAAATATCAGACAGGGCTAACTAATAATTTATTATGAGACACTGACCTTGGTCTTCACTTCAGGGCAGTAGGCAGTGTAAATAACATTGTTCGAACTTGACAAGACATTTACATTTAGGCATTTGGCAGATGCTCTTATCCACTTACAAACGTGCTTTGAGAATAAAACATACATTATACATACAAGTTACATAAACATGGCTCACTGATTCATACTGTTGCATGATCCTATTTCACAAAAACGTCCAAAACTGCCCGAGATTTATATCTATCACAGGTCTAGAGGCCATAGCTAGAGGCTCAAATCACATTCTGGCTGGAGTCCATAACCTCCCATGTTCTGATATACGTATATATATATAAGGTACCTGTAGATGGATCTATGGGTTTGAAAGTCCCGTGCCCCATTTTTGATCAAGGCAACAACACTATGCCATGATTTCCAGGCTTTTACCTCCACCCAGTATCAGGATTATGGAGAAAAGGTTGGTAGGGCAGGCAAAGGAGGGGGCGAGTACACTCCGCCAGCCAATCTGGTTTTCATTTGAAAACTCCCTTGAGGTTTTTCCATTATCCTTCCTCCATATCCAGGCTGACCCTGGAGAGAAAGCCCTCGGCCGCAAAGGTCAATGCAGTCTAGACTCTCCCCACTCTCCCCTCCATCCTCTCACCACTGACTGCCTTTGGCGACTCAGGGATCCCTCCCCTCCCCGTCTCGTTTTCCTCCTCTGTCTCTCTCCCCTTGGCTCTCGCTGACCCACCCCTCCTCTTTTCTAACCCCGCTCCAACTCGCTCTGTAATCTTTTCATTTCGGCTCCCCTCCCTCGCAGGTCTTTGGGAGCTGCGAAAGGTGAGGCAGGTTGTGCCAGCGAATCAACTGTGCCACTGTCCATCTGAGCACTCCAGTGTCTTTTGAGGCAGGGTGAAAAACAGTCCCATCTGGCCTCGCTGGGATGCTATTACTGTTGAGTTACCACTTTTGCGTCAGTCAGGGATCAAGGCATCGCTCCAAGACATGCAACGTGTGCACGGTCTGTACAGCATTAAGGCTTTCTTTTGTCTACAGCAAACCAGTTTTGCATTTTCACAAATGCCGTGGAGCCAGGATGATGTCTTAAGTGGTCCGCCAGCTATATTCATTTAAGCCATCTAAGAAAACACAGAGCTGCAGACCGGCAGTGCTCTAGAAGGACAGGTCAATAAGGTTAAAATGTGTGTGTGTTTTTTTTTGTTTTTTTTAACATAGACGAAGGGAAACATTCTCATTTTCCTCTCCAGGCAACTGCCACAATGGTGGAGAGAAAAGCTAGTGAAACCCAAGTTGTGTCTCCCTGACTCCATTGTGTTTCCATTCAGTATCACTTAACAAGTCGGGCTTCCTGGCTCCCATCCAGTAAAGTCAAGAATGAGCTGCAGTACACCAAGGAGGTCAATATTGTGTGTGTGTGTGTGTGTGTGTGTGTGCATATTGCATTATGGCAGTAGCCACGCTAGCACTCCATTATTATTATCAATCCCGCTAGAAATCCTTTAAAAACCACACAGTGATGAAGTGAATGATTTCTTTGATTATACAAAGGAATTAAAACTAAGTTTTGAATTTCAACCCCTTCACGATACAAACTGCAGGAAGCTACAAAAGGAGAAAAACTTCTCATTGAATATTCATTAACCTGGACCTAGGTGTGTACGTGGTTCTTAACCACACTTGTTTATGACTTAAGGACTTGTAGCACTGACCTTTTGTTTAACACTGCACCAGATATTCAATTAACCTCTAGCCTCTGCTTGGCCTACCATGGCCTGCTAACAAGCAAACTGTCTGGAAGCGCCAGAAGTGCTTTATGATTCTGCCTCTCAAATTCCTGCCTTGCCCTCCCTCGAAGCGAGCACCCAACACACCCCCAGCGCTTAACTTTATCATTACTGTTTTTTCCTCACTCGTGCCTCTTTGTCCAAGACGACTGTAATTTTCACCATCACCTTCTCCATTGTTCTGGACAGAACCATGATAAAGTATACGAAGAAATGCTTCCCATGAGGAAGGTTTATCTACTGAAGTGGATAATAGAAAATACCGCCCAACAGACTTTAGCTCCACAATCTTTAATTGTCAATAGTCTTAAATTTTGAAATATATATATATCTACAAATTGACCTGTGCTCTGTTGTGTGATTAAAGGTGCAGGTGATATTTTAAATGTATGTTCAGAAAATGCTGATATGCCTTAAAAAATAAATAAAAGCATAGCAGAATTTTTTTTTTTTTTTTTTACTTTAAAATGTATAAAGATTCTATATTATAAGTACAATAACTTACATAGACTCTGCATGTTTGTTTTTATCTTACATATTAATCCTTTTTTAAGCATACTATTTTATTTAAACTCCAATTTGATCTTGTAAACAAGATGTTTCCTTAAATAGTGTAATGTGCATATTAATGGTTTTATGAGCCATGTATAACTCCCGGGGACAACGAGGATCAATATAATGTTGTTGTTGTTTTTTTGTGCACACTGAGACTTTATTCACAGACATTCACAGACGATATTACTGTACCTGAACCTGGAAGGCCTGGACCTTGAATGTGTCTCCAGAAAAAGGGTGAGAACACTGGATTCTTCGGGAATAATCGCAGATGTTTATGACCAGTTCCAAAGGGTTGGAATAGATTTACAGACCCTGCAGATGGCTGGTGTGTTCACCTTTAGTTTAGATGATGGTCTGTGTATAACTGTGTAGCATGCAGGATGCAGGAATGCCAGATGAGGTGGACATCATTAACAGAACTTCCATGTAAGAACGTACAAAGCCTTTATATACAAGATACTGTTGCATTCAGGGGCTTCCTGCATTGCATTTCAGTCTGAGGAGCCAAGGCATCTGTCACATGTGACCTGACTGGGGTGCTAAACTCTGGCGGTTCTATCAATTTGAGACAGCAAACTGGGGACAAAGCTGTTAAAGTTAAAAGGTCAGGACCATGACCAGGACTCCATGGCCTAGTTGCTAAATTCTGTACATCAGGGGAAGAATAATGGTAGAGAATGAAAGGGCCAGTGCATTCTGTCCCAGTTGCTGCTCCAGAGAGGCCTACGGTTGTGTTGACTCGGCAGTGGTCAAACCTTTCCTTTATCTGGAACACCACTAGGTACAGATGCTGCTTGACTACTTTATCATTACATGACCGTAGTAAGTAAGTTGCTTTTATGACCTTTGACCCCAGAAGTATTCCAGTATACTTTACCTTGAATAAGTCAGGAATATCAAGTGGTATATATAGACCCGCCTCGGGTCTGTGTGTTAGTGAGTTTGCATGTTCTCCCTGTTCTTGATGGGGTTCCTACAGGTCCTCTGGGTTCCCACAGTCCAACGACATACAGATTAGGCTAATTGGCGTTCCCAAATTGGCCATGGTCATGAAAGGGAAAAATACAATGGTCGCCATTGGCCTCCACTGTCTCCACTGGACTAAAGAGGTTCCTAGATGGATGGAGTAGTATGTAGCCATTAGGGGGGAAAAAATGCAGAACCTAGAAGAACCTAAGGAAGAGTGAGATCTGAGTGCCACTTTGATGCCAGATTGTAAAGCCAACTCAATGCTAGCAGCTATCAGAAAGTGGAGACGAGGCTTTAATATCTTTCAAGATCAGATGACATTTAGTTCACCAAAGTCATTATCTGTTAAGCAGGAAGTTTTGCATGTGCATGTGCTGTACTTGTGTGCAAGTCAGTAAGAAGGAAAGAAAAGATGTTGTATTATACTGTAATTTGTGACTTTTTTGAAAGGTCATGGCATGTTAACCTAAGCTAGTGTAACTGTAAACTCTTTAAACGGTATTTTTTATGAAAATATTCTACACTGTAAATATTCGACAACTGGTTTTTGTCATCATATCATTTTGTAGATATAATGGTAAAGCTACAAAAACCTTAAGATGAGGTTTTATTTAAAAATAGAATATAACTTTTGTACAGGACAACATATTAGTATTGAAACCATTACTGTATGTTTTGAAATGGAATTATATTTCATAACTGTTGAGACAGATTGAGCTAGAAAGAAAATACAATATTTTGGTTTTTACTTGTAAGACTATTTTACAGCACTTAACACACTATCTTATTCCTGTGACCCATGCTTTCATACAAGTCAACCTACAAGTAAGAAATTGTGCAGTTCAACCATGAGAATTTTGAATGTTAAAGGTTTCGTTCAAGGGCCCAGACGTTGCTCTGTGGTAGGGCAGGGATCTGAACTCGCAAACTTCCAATTATTACTGCTGGGAACGTGTTAAAAAAATGACTGACTTGTTGTAAATATATGATTTCACTCAATATACTCTAGCAAGATGAGGATTTACCATTTGCAGTTGGGATTAAAAATCATGATTATTTAGTTCTCCAAGCTGAAGTCTGTTAGATTTCTATATTTAATATTTTCTCTACCTCATGCATAGGAAGGAGCACAATAAAACAACGCTGTTATTGAATTTTCAATCTGTTTCCCAGCCTCATTAATACATTATATAGAATAATGGCAGCCAAGAGCAGAACCCTGAGGAACTCCTTTAACGATTTTAAGATCCGCTGTTAGTTTAAGACAAGAGATAAGTTAAGTAAAATCCCATAATGATTATTATAAACTGTTACTATTCTCTCATGGGGAAAATAAAGTGTTCTAGCAACAATGATAGTAAGAATCTAACATGTGAGAAGGTAGATAGGTGAATATAAATATGACAGTAGTAATGGCAGCGTGTCAGCATAACCTTCGCTGAAGTCTGTTCTGGGTTTGTGCTGAAATGTACATAAAATTAGCTTTTAAAATGACTTTCAAAGTAATTTTGATATCACTATCATGTAATTTTTTTTTTTTATAATCCTTTGCCAACTTCTTGTTGGTGGATTTGGATGATTTTTTTAGTTGTGGAATTATTGAGAATTTAATAACGAATATATAGTGTATATATACTCCGCAAAAAAAGAAACGTCCTCCGACTTTCAACTGTTTTTACTTTCAGTAAACTTAACGTGTAAATATTTGTATGAACACTAAAAGAGTCAACACCATAAGACATAAACTAAA
>JAQMYJ010000039.1:2356347-2366533 GCA_030014305.1 Clarias laeviceps
TCGTAAACCAAGACTTGTTCGTTTTCCAAGTCAAAATTTATTAAAAATCTTTGCTCGTCTTGCGGAACACTCGCAAAACGAGGTTTCACTTTATACCCATAACAAAAATCCTTGAGGTCCAATTATGTGCCATGGTTAGACAGCGACACTACATCCTCTAGATCCGCTAATTAAATGTAAAAAAAGAAAAAAGATTTAACTTTTGAGAATACTGCTTAGTTGTCAAGCACTTTGTTTTTTGAGATTAATGTACAATATTTAATTATATCTAATAAGTTAAAGAACATCAAAGTAAACTAACAACACATTTGGCACAATGCATGAAATGAATAGCTTTAAAATTCATATTTAAACATTAACGTTAACTTTTATTTCTTGTGGAGGGTAACTCCACATTTAGGATTGATATAATATGTGGATGTTAAGGAGAAGAGTGTTTTTTTTTTTTAACAGGTTCTGCTTTGGAACAATGGAATGTTTTTTAATAGCAGGTAAGTAGTAATTCAAGATGACACTAAAGTTGTTTATCATTTAGATGTAAATGCAGGAGTGAGTATTAATATTGCATATGAATGTTAGTACTACTTCCAATAATTATTCTTTGCATAGATCTAATTAAAAAAAAAAAGAAGAAAAGAATAATTTACCACATGAGATAACAGCAAATAAATCAAATTACATATTGAGAAATTGATGAACTAATTATTCACATGACATTGATATGATAATTTGCCACTGTATACAGTAACCGCATAAACATAATTCTGAGTGGTGCAAATTGCCAAAACCAAAGACCGCAACAGCCGATTAACAAATGGTACATTCAATATGACAAAAAGCACAATTATTATGTGGGCTGTGAATAAAGGCCCAAAACTGATTGATGTACTGAGAAAACTTTCTACCTTGATGGTTTCTATGCACTAGTGAAACGCTGAGATAAGTACATTAGTGTAGTAGAGGATTACAGTATATACAGAAATAAATGGGGTTTTTACTTTCCGGACTGTGTTCTGTTATTCTGCACATTCAAAAGTCTTGCTTTAAATTGAATGCCCTTCATAACATGTGTAAACATAACGTATAATGAGAATAAACAAGAATTCAGGGTAATCGGGTACTACGATAGGTACTGTGGCACTTCAGTGGGTATGGTTGTAGTACTAGGGTGTGTACCACAGTACTCTGGTGAATACCATGGTAATTATTGAGTACCACAGTGGCTACTGAAGTTGGACAGCAATATTTACTGGGTACCATGGTATTCACCAACGTTCTGTGTAATGTGCCATTTTACCTTTAGAGTGTACCATAACAGGTAAAATGACACTGAACAGGTCACTATAGCAGGGCCAGTGTAAGTACCATGGCACTTGGAAAGATAATACAGTGACACCAAGTTCTGGGAAGTAGAAAAATAGTACAATGATACCATAGTATATAACTATAACCGGTATGATACATTAACATACATTATTAAAGTACATAACGAACATTGTAGATCCATGTGCCCTAATGGTGCAAAATAAACCTTTACCATTGTATGTACCATAGTGTTGTTTATTTACAGTACTATATCAGCAAATACATACCATGGTACTATATATACGTATACAGTATATATATATATATATATATATAGGTAATGCTGAAATGCTGTTTTCTGTGCAAGTAAAATAATTTTTTAATGACTTTCAGTCTGTATAAATATAAATATACACTATAAAGCTGTGTATAAGCTACAGATGGGTGTTCTTTTTCATTTCTATTTTGAACAATAATTGACATTATCATGTTTATTTTTATAGTTTTAATTATCCGAATTGAGTGACACTTCTATCTGGACCCTGATAATCAATGCAATAATTCACCGTGTGTAGACAGAGTGTGCGGATGAAACAGAAATGAAAGCGCGACACAGCATAACTCCAGCAAAAAGGAAAGTAGACTACGAAAACTGAACCTTTAAAGATGAATGGACAGATCAATATATGTTTATTGTGTTTATTCTGGAAGTTTAAAACCAGTTTGTTTCATATTTTCTGAAGCTGTGATGATAATAAAAAGGAGTAATGTGACGCTATGAGACAAAACACGAGTAATTAGAGCAAAAATATCCACAGCATTCTGAGGTGAGGGCATTTAAAATACCCGAAGCCCAGTATGACAGAGCAACCAGAGTCCTTTCACATTACTTTACAGCCCAGCAGTGCGCAAAAGAAGCTTCACTAAAGATTGATTAAAGAAGTTCCCTACAAATACAAGGAAAATATACACGGCCATCAAAGTTCTAATTGTTTAACGTAGTTACTGAAAACTGACAATAAATATTATTAAAATGCTATGAAAATTTTATGAAAATAGCTTATTTTTTAAAGACTTGAAATTCAGAAATTCTTGAAATATGACATGAAATTCAGACTTTGGCTCGAAGAAACTTTTACCACCCAAACCTTCTTAAATTTTAATTCAGTACCCCAACTTTAGTGTGTAACCTGATAGTGTATTAGCTAATTATTAGGGGGTATTAAAATGTTTTGAGATTTGCGCGCCACAGATCCGGCCACTTTCGCAGTACGTCCTCCCTCAGGTGACTTCAGAATTCACTACACAATGAGCGTGCACTCGGTCGAACTGTGGACCTGCGTCGCCTTTTTCAGTCGTGGAGATGATGGACTCTTCCAGATGGACCCAAGTTTCGTCACTGGTAACAAACCTTAACATGAAGGACGGGTAACACACGGCACGCTGACGGGCTTCTTGGCAGACTTCAATGTGAAATTCCTTCTGCTCCTGGGTGACGAATTTGCCAGCTACACGGCGCATATGTTAAAATAACACCTGAGGATTGCCTGGACTGTTCTGTATAATACACAGACATTGGCAGCAATGTTATGGATTCTTCTCTGATGATCATCATGCACAAGTTGCCGAATGGTTTCGACATTTTCGGGGGGTTGAGCTTGTTGAAAGTCTTCCTGATCTCTTGTTGTCTTACACTGATGTTATTCCGCTCTTGAAGTGCGCGTGCCACTGAAAACACCTCGAACGACTCGTTGCAGCCTCACCGTAAACTTGACAAATCATGTCAAATGCCTCTGTGACAGATTTGCCCAATTTCACAAGGAATTTTACGTTCGCTCTTGTTCTAACTTGTCCATGAAGAAATAGCAGACGTGGTAACGAATGTGGTCAAAATAGCACCAGTTTTACAGCTCCTGATGTACACAGGACAATGTCTTTTGGCCTTATAAAGGTCGGTGCTCCCTGTGACTGTGTTATAAAATTAGTCTAGAAACTTTTTGATACCACCTCGTATATGCGTAAAAAACACCCAAATGCTGTTACTTAACAAAACTTAAGAGCAGAATGCAGCTGTTGTACAAAAAATTTTAAAACTTAACAAAGCTTGTTGTCTGATGTCTACATTTTTCAATGCTTAAATGTAAGTTTCCCTAGATTTAGTGGCAAAAGTGGATAAAAGTAAAGTTTTATTTAAGTGATAAAAGGGTGTTATCATCCTTTATATGTTTTTATTATATGTATGTTCAATAACAGTCACAGTTGCAGTGAATAATTTATGTCAACAAGTACACAACAAACACACATGCTAATCTACTGTATTACTGTACACTTACAGTACTTAGCCTTGGTTTATCGAAACGCTTTTCTTCCACTGTCCAGTGGCAGCTTCCGTAGTCTGTGGTAATCCTGAAAGCTGATTGGCTGCACACTCTCAGCGCTACATTTCACCCAGACGTGCAGCAAACGTTGGAACTAGCCTAGCAAAAGCCGTGAGTATTAATAAACCTTAATAACCTTATACGTATCTAGTTTTATGTTTGATTTTTATATGGATATTTTATTTTCAGCTATAGTTTAGACACATTTAAATTAAATAATGTTATACCAGATTAATTTGGTTACCGCGTACGTTTGAGGAGCGCATTACTTCTCCTACCTGTATTCCGACAAACGACCGCTTCCGGTTTTATCATGCTCTTGAACGTGATTGGCGGAATTATAGTTTGAGATTAAAAACTAGCCAATCACCTGAAGCAAGGCGGGGATTGCCATAATACGGGTATGGATAAAAGCTGTTAGCATGCTAAATTGAACAAACCTGCTAAGAATGATCAAACTAGTATCAGTAGTTTATTTTTATATAGCTGCATCAGATTATGTAGAAATGTTATTCTTTCACTACACTGTCCACTCAATGTGCATGCATGTAATGTTAAGTACATTATATTTCCTGAGTTTAAACCTTGTGTGTGTGTGTGTGTGTGTGTGTGTGATTACTTTGTACATTGGCATTTTGATTTTTTCCCCCTTTATTTAGTGAAAATGAGCGTACGCAAGCAGACCCCGAGTGACTTCCTGAAGCAGATCATCGGACGCCCTGTAGTGGTGAAGCTCAACTCTGGAGTGGATTACAGAGGTGAGGAAAATGTGATCATGTGTAAAAGATCTAAGTGGATCGATTATACCTACTGATCCTCCATGGGCTGATCGACTGCTCACACCGTCTCTCAGGGATCGGGAAAGACCTGTGTCTAGACTGTTTTTTGTTCTGGCACGTAGGTGGAGGAATGAACCTCTAAATCTATAAAGTACCTCTGGATAAGGGTGTCTGCCAAATCCCATAAAATGTAAATATAAACTCCAAAGAACAACACAGTACGATATGATAAATGATGCAGGGTGACAGAGTGCATACTGACCACAGAGGAATTCGTTATTATACACATAGCAGCACTTAGGACGGTCCAGACAACTTGACGATTGACTAGATATAAGTAGCACGATTTTATAAATACAGCGGTACCCCGGACTAAGAAATTTAATCCATTCCGTAATCAAGTTCTTAAAGTGAAATTTCGTATTTTTAATTTCCCATGGGAAATATTGTAAATGCAGATAATCTGTTCCAGCCACCCAAAAAAAAAACTACCAACATTACTAAGTTCCAACACTTTAATCATATTTTTGCATTAAACCATAATTTATGATTCCTCTTGGCACCGGCTGCTTTAAAAACCAAACTGAAAGTGACTCCGTTTTCTTCTTGCTACCCTCCTTGATAACATTTTTCGGACCCATTGTGCTATGTCTTCACTAAATCTTGCACAAAATGCAAATAATAAAAAAAAAAAACACACAATTTTCGCTTCACTCGGCTTTCCGCTGACGCAAACAGACGTACGCGCAATTTAGCCAGCGTTCAATTTGTTCACTTGTATCCTGAGGCAAATTTCTTGCAAATTTTTAGTTCTTAAGGCGAGAATTTTTGAGGTGGGCTGTTCATATGCCGAGGTACTGCTATATCCGGCTTCTGTGTTACATTTTTGTTTTCCTGATTTTGTCACAATTTTAAGACCTTTGAACCTTTTTAAAAAAAAAAAAAGTTGAGCCATAACTCAAAAGTTTTCTACCTTAGCTTTATTCAACAGCTTCACAACTGAATTCAACATGAGTAATTAAATATAACATCATATTTCTCACTTAAAAACCAAGCGAAGCATTTAAACAATACAAACTAACTTCAAATACAAGAGTTTTAACATTTAACTTCAAATGAAAAGAAACAAAAAGCTACAGTACATTTGTTACTGAGCAGTGTGTATTTCCATCATCCGCCATAATTATTATTACTTGGCAGGTAATTTACTGCTACCACACGGGAGGTCAGTGTGTGAATAGTTCAGAGTGCGTCACCTGTAGGATTATAAAGAAACGGTGGCGTTTTACCTCCTCAGACGCTTACTACTACTTCTTGAGGGCATGTTGGGTGGCTGTGAGCACACGGGCAGGTGTGTCTGGCTTCTAGCGCATCTGTTGTGAGACTGGTGCAAGAGTGTGTAATAGGTGTGCTTACAGAGTTTTGAGAAAAAGGCCGATCTGAGGCTTTTTATCATGCACAACTTTTGATAATGTAACACCATAAAAATACTCAGAAGCTCGTGCGCTCGGTACAGGATCGGTTATCTCCAGGGTGATCAGTCATGTCTGATCGAGCTGAAAACCAGCCGATTCCGGTCACTGAGTGATTAACCGGTGCATCCCTAGTATAAATGTATTACATCATGTAAAAATGGATTTTGGAGTCAGTGTGGTGATGCATGAATCGGCACACAAAATATATATATATTTTTTTGTTCAGTTGCAGTGGCTACAGGTGCAGTTAATAGAGATGGTGGAACAATCGATGTCGCTTTTTGATTCGCATATCGCCACACTGACTCAAATATTTTTTTTCAAAGCTAGTTTTTTAATTTATATGTTTGAGATGTTAAAATGTTGCAGTTCCTCTATAATTCGTAATCCGTAATACAGATGGGGCGCTCTAAACTATTCACACATTGCCAGACAGTAGAGTTCTATGTGGTAGGAGCGAATTATTTGCTAATTACGGTATGCTTTAGAATTTTATTTAAAAATGTAATATTGAATCAGGAGATTTATAAAATCATGATACTAACAGAATCGCAATGCAGATCAAGTTAGCACCCATTTCTTTTTCTTTTTTTTCTTTTTCCTAATCGCTGTTCTTGTCGTGTTCCCCCTCCAGGTGTCCTTGCGTGCCTCGACGGCTACATGAACATCGCAGTGGAGCAGACGGAGGAGTACGTCAACGGTCAGCTGAAGAATAAATACGGAGACGCATTTCTCAGAGGAAACAATGGTACGTGGTGAGAAATCCGCTCTGGCTGTCATTTAATCGAGTTCAAATTTAATGACCAATCAGGAATCAAGTCATGCAGGTTGTAGGCTATCATGTGTTTAACAACATGCTCGTCTGGGTTAAAAGATAGATAAACGCTTGTGCAACTTATAAAACTTGTTCTACCAAATAGCTCTCCTATCCCCGCCCAAGTACACAAGCTCCGCCCCCACAATTTTAGTCAACCTGAGTTGCATCCAAAACTCACACGAGAATTTCCGCCTGGAATTTGGTTTTCCAGACTTGTTTTCTCAGTTACTTCCAAATTCCAAGACTTAATCTGTTTGTGTTTTTCTTTTTTTCTTAAATCATATTTTCCAAGATATTTGAACAAGCAAGAAATTAAACAAATGACTGTTACCTTTTTAATTAATAAGAAAAATGTCTTTGGAAAACGATCAACTTCAAGGTGGTAAGAGTAACTTCCGGGCCATGTCGCCACCCTGTTGTTGATTATTTTCCTATTACTGCATGCACCCAAGTGTTGTCCGAAACAACATTTAACACTGGAATGTCGATATTATTCATTCTTGATTGGTTATTTGTTTTATTTTGCGGTTAAGAAAAATACATCTTGCATACGTCTAATGAATGCTTTTTTTTTTTTTCCCCCTAGTGTTATACATCAGCACCCAGAAGAGGAAGATGTAAAAGTGTTCCTTTCTAAAATGTATTGGTTGTCACATTTGTTCATAGTTTGTGTTTTGTTTTATAATTCAGTACTAATAGTCTTGTTTTAGTTTGAATTCTTGTTTTTCTTTGTAAGTGAAATAATGTATTGCTATTACACATGCATGTGATGCAATAAAATCCTAATTTGTCCCACTCAACCATTTGTTGTATTTAGTTTTCTGTTGCAATCGGGTGCTGTATATTATAGTATTTTAGTTTTAGTACTTTTTTATTTTTATTTATTTTTTTCTTTAAAAAAACAACAACAAAACAAGCATGGATAAGTTGTAAACTATATACTGAAAAATAAAATCAGATTTTCCTTCTAATTCTGACCTGCATGTTGAATAAAGAGCTTTTTAGAATGTTTTGTCTGTTGCACAACATCATATTAATTTAAGGCGTTTGTTTTATATTTTCAAGTCATTTTGGTTTTTAATGTTTCCTTCCATCCCGTTTTTTCCAATGATCTATTCTTTTATTTATGTAGTTTTTTATGCTTCTTTACTTTTCTGTTTTCTCCTCTTTTCTGTTACATTTGTTGATGTTGTTGTTCCAGTCCATTCCTTCACATTACATTCTCTTACCTTCTGCTCATTTACAGTGTTTCATTCCTTTCTATTCCATTCATTTACATTCCATTCCCTTTTCTTCTGTATATTTACATAGTTTCTGTCCATGCTGTTTCCTTTATGGTACATTCCTTACATTCTTGTCCTTTATGTCCATTTAGATGTGTGGTTTCTTTCCTTTTACAGGACTAATATACTTTTTTCCCTTTACATTATTTATAGTTCTGTTTATTTACATTCTGATCTATTCATTTACATTCTACTGTGTTCCTTTACACTTTTTACTTTCTGTTCTGTCCCATTTCTGTTTAACATTTTGTTCTGATCCTTCACATTCAGTTCCAGTCCTTTACATTTCATTCTATTGATTTGTTCTATTTTGTTCATTTACTTCGTCATTTAAGGTCCTGTTTCTTTACGTTCTGTACCCTTCCTTCCTCTTTCTTTATATTCTGTTTCTTTACACTGTTCCTTTTTCATTCCGTTCCTTTACGTTTTTTCTTTACACTCCATTTCTATACATTTTTTTTTCTTTATGCTTCATTACTTTACATGTTCTTTTTTTCACATTCTGTTCCTTTACATTCTCCTTTGTTTTTTGTATCTTTTCATTTACATTCTGCTTCTTTATATTTTTATTCTTTTACATTCTATCCTGTTCCTTTACATTTTGTTTTATTATTTATGTGCTGTACTCTCTTTTAGGTTTTTTTTTTTTTTTCCTCTTTACTTCCCATTCCTTTGTGTTCCATTTATTTTGTACCCTTTTTATTTACATTCTCCTCCTTTACGTTCTATTCTTTACATTCTTTAAAATCTTACTTTACATTCAGTTTTTTTCTATTCTTCCTTTACCTTCCGTTTCTTTATGTTCTGTTCCTTTACATTCTGTCCCTTGTTCTGTACAGTTTCCTTTACATTCTGTTTCTTTTCATTTCATTCCTTTACATCCTTTTTACATTAAGTTAAGTTCCTTTGCATTCCATAACCTACCATTTTACCTTCTGCCCCTTTATATATCCATTCAATTACATTCTGTACTTTTCCATTTTATTTCCTTTCCTTTTTTTTCTTTCTTTCTCCTGAAATCTGCCCTGCGATTGGGGGGGAAAAGGGACGCTCTGTGTTTTCCTGGCAGTGACCTAAGCTCTGAATGAGGAGCTTTTTAAAGGTGACCTGATTAGCCGCCGTTCCACCTGGACCTCATTAGGGAAAAGTCCAGCCGACGACCTTTCGGTGTGATTGGCAAGTCGCAGTGTCTCGGTGCTACGAGCTGAATCACTGCTCGCAGGGTTTAAAACTAATCAAACACTTTCTGTGAAGGAGCGCAACCTCTGGGCGTGGAAATGTTTTTGTTCCCTCAGTGTGAATATTAACACGTGATATGATCTTGTTGCCATTTGAGACGAGGGCATGTAGGTCAGAGGGAGTTTATCTCATGACCCATATCTTTAATAGACCTGTGCATGAGGAATGTTGGAAAACCTGATTAATTACTGCGGCTCAGACCAAAGTGCTGAAGCGTTCGCTATTCTGATTGGTCAGAAGGTGCTGATTTATTATTTATCACAGGACCTCTGGCAGTAGTTTGGGCTACAAGGTAAATCACAAAATGTTATCGTTTCTATAGTAACCACTTACACTGGGATTTGTATGGTGGACCCTTGTAAAGTGATTGTGTGTCCTGCAGTGGGTTGGCATCTCATCCAGAATGTACCCTTCCTTGTGCCCGGAGTTCCCTTGGTTATGCTCCAGGCCCTCCAGGACTCTACACAGGATAATCAGTATAGATGAAGGACGGGATGTGATGAAGATTTGTCATTTTAAAGAACATCCGTGAATGGTGATCCCAGACGAGGTGGCTCGGAACCCACTGCAGTCGTCGAACGCCTGGGGTCTGTTCTTCGTACGTCGCTTGACACATCCGAGATGAACTGATGCATCTAAGATGAGATCATCGTGCTAATTACGATCTGGCTAAGTTGGTTCTTCGAGCTCACCTGTTGTTAATGATTAGTAAAGCTGGATTGAGTTGTTTAGGATTCGTGCGTTGGTTTAAAATGCGATATGCATCGACAGTAGAAACACTGATCACAACCCCTTCGATTGGTTGACAAAATGACAAAAGAGCGGCTCGATTTTTTTTTTTTGTAACACGTGTTATGCGCTGAAATGCCCCCCTGCCATGGATTGACCCCCCAACATAATCGCTATCAAA